>JBBPBS010001017.1:14558487-14589128 GCA_037974835.1 Cicer judaicum
TATATTTATATTGTGTTTTTTAAAAGTGTTTGAAGTTGAATAAAAGAAGAGAAAATTAAATAAAAGACCAACAAATATTTATCCAGTCATTTGTTATATTTATCAATTATGTAATTTTATATAAAAACTACAATTTGTTGTGTGTAATCATTGTCGTCCCGTTAATGTAATTGTTAGTTAATTTTTTTATTTTAGAGATCAATTATATATATATATATATATATATATATTACAAAAGAGGATTTAAAAGCTTAGAACAAAAATATTTACCAAGCAACTTTAATAAGTATAGAAAAGAATACCTTAAAATTATCGTCAACTAAAATAATCTTCGATTTATCTAAGAGGAGAGTTGGAATAATGAATAGCTCAATATTGTTTATTATAAGATTATAATTGACTAATTAATCTGCACAACAATTTTCTTCGCGCGTCATGTAAGTTTGAATTTGACTTATCAATTAGACTAAGTCATCTTTTTTATTATACGACCTGAGGTTGAAAAAATTTGATAATGCTCTTGATAAAGCATATCTATCAAAATTTTAGAGTTATTCTCAAATATTTCACTTGCACTTTTTCATTACAATTTTATGTACATTTTTTAATCTAAATTTTATATTATTACGATTTTTTTTTTCGGTTTTCATTTTATTTTTGCAGTTGTCTGCATGTAAATTTTTTTATTTGAATAAAATAATCATTAAAGTATATTACCATTTAATATTTAAATAAAAAAAAAAACAAAATTTGAATAAACAACATTGCAAATTTCATAGAAGATTTTTTTTTTACATTGATAATAAGATTAGTTTGCAGTTGCTAAACAATACTTGTTGCAAAAAAATTAAGTTATATCTCAAATTTGTACTCTAACCCCATCTTTTAATAAAAACTCAAATTTATTATTTTTTTAATAAAAATAAATAAATTTTATATTTTTTAACAAGTTTCCATTCGAAAAACTTATAAAAAAATTTATGAAATACGAAGTTTGAATTTTTGAAAAACTAAAAAATAGTTTTTTGTATCCATTTGTATTTTGAAAAAACTTAACATAAATATGTTCAAAAAAAATATAAACAAAACTTTTGGGTACACAAAGTTTAAATTTTCTAAAATATATTCGAAGTAGCAATGTCAATCACAATAAATTATATTTGAATTGTGATCCTTTTAAAATTTTGATTCTCGTGCTTAATTTAAATTAACTAAAGATCATTTTTGGTTGAAACAAAATATCAAGAATAACGTTATTGACAAACGAATAACGTTATTGCTTTTGAGTCTGATGGAAAATGTGAATGAGTGAATGAATGAGTTGTGAAATGTCAATTGATATTGTTTTAAAATATAATTTTGTAGAGCTTTCTGCATAATATTATAAGTATAATGTACTTCTGTCCTTGCTCACTACTCATCAATTTGGAGATCAATATTGAGGTTGTTTTCCTTCTTAGGGCATTCAACTCAAGTTATGGGTTTCACCATTGATTTGATCCGTTTTGATACTCTTTAAATTGTGGCTTGGATTGTGGAAAATGATTTTCTTTAATTATGTATTTAAAAGAGAATAACCATTATGTTATTTTGTAAAATTATAATGTTATTGATTTTGTGTTACATGAAAAACGTGAATTAATGATTTAATAGTTGTCTAGTGTGAGTCATTTGTCTCAAAAACATGATGTATTTTATGTAAAAAGATGCAACATTAGTGTTCTTAATGTCCTAGATGTCTTTGTTCATAGCTTATCACTATAGAGAGTAATCTTAATGTTGTTTGTTTATTCGGGCCTTTAGCTAGATTTTTTGGGTTTTGAATATTGTTTTGAGTAATCTTGATATGTGTTTATCTTAAGGTATGACCTATGAAAAATGATTCATTCTACTTCTGCCCATAAATGAAATAACTACAATGATATTGATAATAAATCATAACGATTTTCATTTTTCCATATTTATGCTTTTAATAAACCATAATGATTTTCGTTTATCTAGACTCTTGTTTTTAATAAACTATATTGATCTTCGTTTTTTCAAACTTATATTTTCAATAAACCATAATAATATTTGTTTTTCTAGACTGTTGTTTTTTATAAACCATAATGATTTTCGTTTTTCTTAAATAGCTACTTTTAATAAATTATAATGATCTTTTAATAAAATAGAATGATATTTTGATAAACTATAATGATCTTTTAATAAACCATAATAATTTGGTTATAAACAAAGATGATATTATCATCAATTTTTAATTTAGTTAAGACATTATTTGGTTTAATTTATAACATGGTGTGATCATTGATTGTTATACGAATGTATTTAATCAATTTCTTCATGAAGAAACCTATCTTAAAAATGTAATAATCATTCTCTTGAATAGTTGATATATGATATAATATTTTTGATATTATTTCATTATTGAGTAGATATTTATGCACTTTGATGATGTGAATGATTTATTGTTTGTTCACTTATGCAATTCATGCTCCTCAAATAAAACTTAAGTCCAATAATTAGTAGATCACAATTTATAAAATTTAATTATTTATTTTATAAAGTTTTTTGTCATTAAAATATACATAAAAATAAATTACCTCAACAATATTTGTGTACTAGACAACTTAAAAAAAAATTTGGAACACATAATTCAATTTTCTAAAACACATTTATATACAAAAAAATTGGTATACAAAGTTCAAAATTTATAAAACACATGTGTTTTATAGAACTTTTTTCAGAATCCAAATTTGAATTTAGTGGGATAAAATAGGTAGTTTGTATATAATATGGGGTAGGAGTGTAAATGTGGAGCTAGAGAGTAAACTTTTTTACTTGTTAAATTAGTTGAAGTGAATGATATAATTAGCTGTTCATTTAATTTAAAAATATAAATTGACATATAAAATAATATTTTTAATTAATAATATTTTTTATTAATTAATGTATAAAATATTTTTTAAAGTAATAATTTACAATTTATTTTTATTAATTTGAAATTTTTCAATATGATGTTTTTATTTATTTATCTATTTTATCAATTGAAAATTAAAATAAATAGTTAAAGTATTTACTTTCAAATATTAATTACTTTCAAATATTAATTACTTTAAAATTTAAATTATTTATAAATTATTTATTAATCTCATACACTTTTTTAGTTATTTGGCTAGTTTTATTTATTTTATATTATAATAAATAAAGTATTTTAAATAATTTGATTTCAAATATTATTTGTTAAAACTTATTTAAATTGTATAAATTATTTATTCTAAATTATAATAAATAACTTATATAGGGGTAATAAATAATTTTAATTACAATAATAACATGTAAATTAGAAGAAGAAAAAAGTTTTAAGCTATAAGATTATATTATCTGTTTTGTCAAATCAGCTAATAACGGTTAAGTTATGTGAAATATTTGGTAAAATTGACGGTTCAATTAACTTGAAAATGTAAAATGACGTAAAAGAGCCATATCTAATGTCATTATGACTAGTGAATGGTTGATACCTTGTATTGCATATGTGATTGAAGGTGCTTGGGTATGACAAGTCATGTCGAATTGGAGAACACAACTGAAAGTAGGTATTGTTGGTTTTTATCTCAACAACAATTTTTGCCTACTCAACATGTTTGATATTTGATTTGGAAAATGCCCTTGTATGCAAGCATATAGTCATTTATAAGACATACTTGTCATAATTCTATTACGACAAAATCAGTCTTGTGTTTTAGAGACATCAATGTTTTATTTGGTTGTCTTTTATGTAAAATAATATGACGAAATGATAATTTATTTTATGCTTTTCTATCTCCATGATGTGAATATTTGAACAAGTTGAGTTACATGTGACACATGTGAGGTGCCATCATTCAAATTTGTAGCATTTACCTCTATCAATTGTGAAATTAATTTATGATTTTGGTCCGCTTATCCCATGTGGCCACGTGGAATATTCACAATAATTTTTTTTAATGAGATTCATCTCATGAGGTATGCAATTGTCTTATTTGGGCTTAATGATATGCAAGTGGTTCGATAATCCTATGACCTCAGTATACCCAATGAGTGAGGTTTGTTGGCATAAAGGCGGTTAGGAAACCACAATTCTCAATATAAATGGCAATGCATTGAGAGTGAGCTTTTATTTGGGAGGGGTGTAATAAAAAACGGGCTTGTTTATTTGGCTACTACAATAGTATAAGTTGGTCAAATATTCAGCATACATAAATTCAAGCTCTATGGGTTGATATAAAATGTCTTTGGAAAATTAAGTTTAGAAAAGTCATACACTATGACTATTCCTTACCACCTTTATGTAATTTGTTAAAAATTATACAAAATAATACCACCTTTATGTAATTTATTAACAATTATAAAAAAAATCAGAAAAAGAAGGATCAGAATATAGCTAATTGTTGTATCATTCGTGATGAATGTTTGTGCTTATATCCTAATTTCATGGACTATAAGAGTCCGTTTAATGCTTATGATATAATATAAAACTGAATAATGATAAGATATGACAATGACACGATAAACTTTATTATATCACATGTTTGTGTTTGATACACATATGATAATAATATTTTATTTTGTCATGTACACTACGATATGATATAATATATATATTATATTTAAACAACAAAATTACCATTGTAATTAATTACATATTATTTTTCTTTAAAATATTTTATTACATTTTAAATACTATAAATTAACAAATAAATAAATAAATAATGAAATAATTTTATCTTTAAAACTATCGATTAAAACAACTAAATAAATAACTTATAATTTTTTAAAATCACCAACAATTGTCTTCTCTGTGTTCAACGATATGCAAGTAGTTCGATAATCCTACGACCTCAGTCGGCCTAATGCACGGGATTTGTTGATATAAAGGTGATTAGGAAACCATGATTTTCAATATAGATGACAATACATTGACTAATACACTTAGGGCGAACTTTTTTTGGGAGGGGGTGTAGTAAAAAATGTGCCCAGCTTATTTGGATATTACAATAGTGTAAGTTGGTCAAATATTTTGCATGCATAAATTCAAGCTCTTGCAGTTGATATCAAAATGGGTTGGTAAATTGAGTTTCAAAATGTCATATGCTTGTTACACTCTTCACATGTAGTGTAACTAGTGTTTACGAAGACTATTCCTTACCACTCTTGTGTAATTTATTAAAAATTATCAAAAATTAGACCACCCTTATGTAATTTGTTAAAATTTTATAAAAAATCAGACCAAGAAGGATTGAAATGTAGCTAATTGTGAATCCTTCATATTTTGATAATTTCAAATATTAATTTATTAAATTATATAAAAAGACAAAATTACACTTGTGATAACATCATAATTTTTTAAAGTAATTATTAAAGTTTCATTTTTAAATTTAATATTAAAATTTATTAATTATTTTTATATTTATATTTAATTAAATTTATATTTTTATTTATTCTAAAATTATTTTTATATTTATGTTTTATTTCAATTTTATTTTTAAATTATATTTTATAAAAAAATTACTATTTTTATCGCATATAATAATTTATAATTAACTCATATTCAATATAAAAATTCAACTAAACAGATATGATAAATTAAAATTATGAATTAACTTATCATATCACAATTAATTAAACGAATTCAGATAATATATCTTCTTATTCCTAAACACAATAATTATTCTATTAAAATAATTAACAATGCTTAATTAATCATAAATTTATTGAAATTACAATCCTAAATCTTCTTATTTTATACTTTAATTATTATTCAATTTAAAGGAAGTAAATTCGAATGAAGGCACTGAAAGGGCGAACCCATTTGAGCGGCATGACACTCCCACATAACTGACACATAGCTTCCGCATGTACACGTAGATTGACACAACGACGTCGTTTTAATATCGAACAAAGCCATATACGCCGCTGTGTGGTAGTAGCATCGACCCTGAGAATTGAGCTGAGTCTCGTTCATCGAAAGTGACCAATCCATCGAACAAAAATAAAAAATAAAAAACACCAAAGCAAAAAGTTGTGAAATAAAGTTATTACATATAAAAAAGCCTCGTATCCTTCTGCCCCTTATTCTTCTCCATTTTACCCTTTTTCCCTGCCTTAGGGTTTTCCTGCAACAACCCTATTTCTTCTCAATTTCAACTTCTTTCTCTTAATCTCTCCCACTTGTCCTCTCAACACCCGCGATTCCATCACTTAAAAAAACTTAGGGTTTCGAATCGGGTAGTTGTTTTATTGTTTCATTCAATTAAACAAAGATTCGATCGATCCGAAGCTGGAAATGGTTGTTATCATCGCGTTTGTGAGAGTGTAATTAACGCTCCGTGGTGAGCGAGTTCACAAATTGCAGGGTGGGTTGGTTTTTGTATGGAAACTCGTAGTCGGAAGCGGGCGGAGGCTTCCTCAGCTGCCCCTTCATCTTCCTCATCCGGTCCCACCACTCGTTCCAGTAAACGTGCCCGTCTCTCTTCTTCTTCTACATCTTCCGCCACCGCAACAGCAACGACCACCGCCGCCACCGCCACCACTCCTAGAAATCGTTCTGCCAACACTCGTTCACGCGCATCCAAGAACAAGGAACCCTTACCACCTAAAAATCTTATTCCCATGGACTCCAACAATGAATCATCCTCTGGTTCACGCCGTGATCGCCGTGGCAAGAATTTGGATAGGGATAACTCCGACAAGGGAAAGGAAAAGGAACACGATGTTAGGATTAGAGATAGGGATGCAGAAAGAGGGATTTCATTGAACGTGGAAACCGGTGGTGCTGGAGATGAGGATGATAACGACAGTGACAGTGGTGTTGGGATTTTGCATCCGAATTTAACATCTGCAAGTAGTGCACTCCAAGGTCTTCTTCGTAAACTCGGTGCTGGTTTGGATGATCTGCTTCCTTCATCAGGGATGGGTTCTTCTTCCTCTCATCAGAGTGGGAGGTTGAAGAAGATTCTGTTTGGGCTACGTGCAGATGGGGAAGAAGGCAAGCAGGTCGAGGCTTTGACTCAGCTTTGTGATATGCTTTCGATTGGGACTGAGGAATCGCTTAGTACTTTCTCTGTTGATTCGTTTGTACCGGTGCTCGTTGGGTTGCTGAATCACGAGAGCAATCCTGATATCATGCTTCTAGCAGCAAGGGCGCTAACACATCTCTGCGATGTGCTGCCTTCATCCTGTGCTGCTGTTGTGCATTACGGAGCTGTTTCAATCTTCTGCGCGAGGTTGCTCACTATAGAGTATATGGACTTGGCTGAGCAGGTTTTTCCTATTTCATGACCCATTATGTGATTAGTGAAAATTACATTGAGAACTTTGAACAAGTGTTGCATATTTTATGCTGAATAAATTTGAAACATGTTTAATTGTTTTTAGGACTACTATTAAAATACGAGGTTTCTTGGTCATATTTAATGTTTTTAAAAGATATATGCTTTTGTTTAGCAATGACTCTGTATTCTGGAAATGAGATTCTTAATTCTTTCATTGCCGTGTTTGTTAACATGAACAGTCCCTTCAAGCTCTAAAGAAGATATCTCAGGAACACCCAACTGCCTGCCTACGTGCTGGGGCTCTTATGGCCGTGCTTTCTTATTTGGACTTCTTCTCAACAGGAGTTCAGGTTAATTATCAGTGAATACTTACATTTGGATGCTGTTATAATCTTGGATAGTCACATTTCATTTGCATATATTGACATAATTCTATGTTTCAGCGTGTTGCATTATCTACTGCTGCAAACATGTGCAAGAAGCTTCCTTCAGATGCAGCTGACTTTGTGATGGAAGCTGTTCCTCTTCTGACAAACCTCCTTCAGTACCATGATTCCAAGGTAAGCTTACGTTTTGTTGTTATCAGACTTTCATGTAATACAAACTGTATTTTTTCTTGTCAACATCCATTCCTTTAACTATTAAGGAAGTTTTGTTTGATCTGAGGAAAAATTTGGTCCCCATAGGCCACATAGCTCATATTGTAACTTTAGCTATATATTCATTGTATGCAATTTTTTGTTTTTGTAGGTCCTGGAGCATGCCTCTGTTTGTTTGACTCGGATAGCTGAAGCATTTGCATCTTCTCCGGACAAGTTAGATGAGTTATGCAATCATGGACTGGTAACACAGGCTGCATCGCTCATTTCTAACAGTAGTTCTGGAGGTGGACAGGCTTCTCTCAGCACGCCAACATATACTGTAAGTACACTTTTTGCTGTATGTCCAATACTTTGGCCTATAGTTGTTGGTTCTTGACTTCAAGGCATGTGCAGGGTTTAATTCGACTGCTTTCAACCTGTGCAAGTGGGTCCCCTCTTGGATCTAAAACTTTGCTTCTTCTCGGAATTAGTGGTATTCTTAAAGATATTCTATTTGGTTCCGGTGTTTCTTCTACTGCCTCTGTTTCTCCTGCATTAAATAGGCCACCAGAGCAGGTATAGTGCACTTCCAGATTCTTCTTCTAGTTATTCATGTGTAGTTTTTCCTCACTATGGTTCATACGACACATGTTCACTTTCGTCTGAAATTCATTGTATAGATTCTTGTTGTTTTCAGTTCTTTTAACAATGTGAAGAGTTGGAAGTATTCTCATTCTTTGTTCTGATACACAGATATTTGAGATTGTAAACTTGGCAAATGAGCTTCTTCCCCAATTGCCACAAGGAACTATTTCCCTCCCTGTCAGCACCAACTTTGCAAAGGGGCCTGCTGTAAAAAAGTCTCCTGCCGGTAGTTCTGTGAAACAAGAAGACACTAATGGAAATGTTCCCGAGATATCGGCTCGTGAGAAGCTATTAAATGATCAGCCTGAGCTTCTTAAGCAATTTGGGTTGGATCTCCTCCCAGTTTTGTTACAGGTTGACATTTCTTGCATTGATTACGTGAATAAGTTTTTCTTCATGAATTTGTCAAAGTTAAAGAGAAGTGGTTCTGGTAAATTGCTCTTTTGCTTCCTCATGTTTCTATTGGATAACTGACAATGGTGGTGTGCATTTAAAACAGATATATGGTTCTAGTGTCAATATATCTGTTCGGCACAAATGTCTTGCAGTAATTGGAAAGTTGATGTATTTCAGCTCAGCAGAGATGATCCAGTCTTTGTTAAGCGTTACAAATATATCCAGGTATTTACAAATTTGACTTAGTTGATATTACTTCATGTTTTCAGTTTTTACTGGTGTATAAAATTTATGCATTGCTGCTTTGATCATATAGTTTCTTAGCTGGAGTCTTGGCATCGAAAGATCCCCATGTTTTGATACCTGCCTTGCAAATTGCTGAAATTCTTATGGAAAAGCTTCCTGGGACATTCTCTAAAATGTTTATCAGAGAAGGTGTAGTCCATGCAGTGGACCAACTTATTTTGCCAGGAAATTCAACTAATGTGTCTACACAAGCATCTTCTGCAGAGAAGGATACTGAGTCCATACCCGGATCGTCTTCATCTCGATCTAGACGTCATCGGCGACGCTTTGGCAACTCCAATCCGGAAGGAAATCCTTTGGATGATTTGAAGAGTCCTGTTTCGGTAAGTGTGGGCTCACCTCCAAGTTCTGTGGATAATCCAACAGTAAATTCTAGTATCCGGTTATCTGTTAGCACAGCTGCAAAAACTTTTAAAGATAAGTACTTTCCGTCAGATCCCGGGGCTGTTGAAGTGGGTGTTACTGAGGATCTTTTGCATCTGAAAAATCTTTGCATGAAGTTAAATGCTGGTGTTGATGACCAAAGGAGTAATGGTAAGGGGAAATCTAAAACTTCTGGATTTGGTCTGGAGGAGCATTTAATTGGGATCATATCTGACATGCTACAGGAACTTGGTAAAGGAGATGGTGTATCTACTTTCGAATTTATTGGTAGTGGTGTTGTTGCAGCTTTGCTGAATTATTTATCGTGTGGGTACTTCTCTAAAGATCGACCCTCAGAAACCCACCTGCCCAAGCTTCGCAAACAAGGACTTACAAGGTTTAAATTGTTTATATCTGTTGCACTGCCTGCTACTATTGACAATAGGGATGCAGCTCCTATGACTGTCTTGGTCCAAAAGCTTCAAAATGCTTTGTCCTCCATGGAGCGTTTCCCTGTTTTGCTGAGTCAATCATCTAGGTCATCTGGTGGAAGTGCACGCCTCTCCTCGGGACTAAGTGCATTATCCCAGCCATTAAAATTGCGTCTTTGTCGAGCCCAGGGGGAAAAGTCACTTAAGGATTATTCATCCAATGTTGTATTGATCGATCCATTAGCAAGTTTAGCAGCCATTGAGGAATTTCTCTGGCCTCGTATCCAGCGAAGCGAATCTGTTCAGAAGTGCACTGCACCAGCTGGGAATGAATCTGGGACAAGTCCTGTAGGAACTAGTGTTCCACCTCCTTCTACCTCTACTCCGTCCGCTACCCGTCGTCATTCTACAAGATCCAGATCATCTGCTAGTATAGGAGATACACCAAGAAAAGAAACAACTCAAGATAAAACCTTGAGCTCATCTAAGGGTAAGGGAAAAGCTGTATTAAAGCCTGCACAAGAGGACACAAGAGGACCTCAAACCAGGAATGCTGCACGCAGAAGAGCAGCTCTTGATAAAGATGTTCAAATGAAGCCTGCAAATGGGGATTCTACTTCTGAGGTATACTTTGAAATCCTAGAGACGAGTTCACAATGCCACAATCTTCTTTCTTCTACCCCTAAGCACCTCTGAAAGCAGGGGTGGAGGTGGAAGATCTGGCCATGCATTTTGAATTTTCATTTTTATAGGGAAATACTTGTTAGTGACAAAATAATATCCTTAAAGATGCCTTTTTTATTTACATTTTGCATGGCTAGCTTGTAAAAACCACCTTAAACCTCTGGATATCAGTCAGTAGCTTTGGGCACTCTAGACATTGTGTACTTGTGTTTAGTAGATTGCTAAAATAATTGTAATTACTTATTACTTATGCAGGTTGTATTCACCCCTAATCTGATAAGCTTGACTGAAGAGCTATTTTACGTATTTTACTGAGTTATCACGTTTCCCCCTCTACATGAAATCAAAGTTTCCCCTCTCTAGATTATGAGTTTACAATTTCACATGCATGCTAATTGTTGTTTAGCTATGTTCTTGTTGTTAAACTGTTGATGGGATCTGTTGAGTGGAAAATACGTACCCACCAACACAAAATGCAGTGGATAGGGCTGTACTTATACGTTAAGCCTATCTTCCGTTCTGTGCTTTGAATTTAATTATGAACTTAATTGATCTCTCCTGAAGTATTGTAGAATTTGTAGTATTGATGGTAGCTTTTATCAGTTCTTTTTTCTCCACTGACCGTATTTTCTGTTGTGTTGTAGGATGATGATTTAGATATATCTCCTGTTGAAATTGATGAGGCTTTGGTGATCGAAGATGATGATGACGACGATGATGATATTTCTGACGATGAAGATGATGACCATGAAGACGTATGTAATCTATTGTTTTCTTTTTTGGCTGAGATTTTGTTACTTGGTTATGAGTAGAAAATATAAGTAGGTATATCATTGTGATATTATCGTTGTTTTCCTGAAATAGTGTCTCTATCTTACATGTTTTTATCTTTTAATATGTTAATTTTGAATGCACCTTCATTTTTTAACTCCCAGGATAACTGCGGCTGTCATTTATCATTTTTCTTTTCAATTATATCAAAGAGATATGCGATTACTGTTTTTATTACAAATTTTAGCAACCATAATTAGTTGTACTCAACTAAGATTGAACATCAGCATTATGTTCATTTGCATCTACTCTAACATAATTATCCCGCATGTTAATTTTTCTGGTGCAGATGCTGAGGGATGACTCCCTTCCTGTTTGTGTACCTGACAAAGTACATGATGTGAAATTGGGTGACTCAGCTGAGGAGACTAATGTTGCTCCTGCAACTAACGATGGCCAGACTAACACCGCTTCTGGTTCTAGCAGCAAAGTTGCTTCAGTCAGGGGTTCAGACACAGCAGATTTTAGGAGTGGCTTTTCTTCTAGTTCTCGAGGTGCAATGTCATTTGCTGCTGCTGCCATGGCTGGACTTGGATCTGCTAACAGCAGGGGAATCAGGGGTAGCAGAGATCGGCAAGGGCGTCCATTGTTTGGTAGTTCTAATGATCCTCCAAAGTTAATCTTTACTGCTGGCGGGAAACAACTGAACAGGCAGTTGACTATTTATCAAGCAGTTCAAAGACAATTTGTACTAGATGAAGAGGACGATGAGAGATTTGCTGGCAGTGAATTAATGTCAAGCGATGGAAGCAGACTGTGGGGTGACATTTTCATATTAACTTATCAGAAGGCGGAGAGCCAAACAGATAGGGCATCCCCAGGAGGCCCAAGTTCAAACACTTCCAAATCTAGTAAATCTGGGTCCGTATCAAATTGCAGTTCGGATGGCAAGCTGCATCAGACATCTGTATTGGATAGTATCTTGCAGGGAGAATTGCCCTGTGAGCTGGAGAAATCTAATCCTACATACAATATATTGGCGCTATTGCGTGTGCTGGAGGGTTTAAACCAGCTTGCACCTCGTTTGAGGGCCCAAGTGGCTACTGATAGCTTTGCTGAGGGAAAATTTTTGGATCTAGATGAGCTAGCTGTTGCCACTGGTGCTAAGGTTCCTCTGGAGAAATTTATAAGCAACAAGCTTACTCCAAAGTTAGCTAGGCAGATACAGGACGCCCTTGCTCTATGCAGTGGGAGTCTTCCCTCATGGTGTTACCAGTTAACCAAAGCGTGCCCTTTTCTGTTTCCATTTGAGATCCGAAGACAGTACTTCTATTCAACTGCCTTTGGGTTATCTCGTGCACTGTATCGACTCCAGCAGCAGCAGGGTGCCGATGGTCATGGATCAACAAATGAAAGAGAGGTTAGGGTTGGAAGGCTGCAGCGCCAAAAGGTTCGTGTCTCTCGAAACCGCATTTTGGATTCTGCTGCTAAAGTGATGGAGATGTATTCTAGCCAAAAGGCTGTACTTGAAGTAGAATATTTTGGTGAAGTTGGCACTGGCCTTGGTCCCACCCTTGAGTTCTATACACTTCTAAGCCACGACTTACAAAAAGTTGGACTTCAGATGTGGAGATCTGGTTCCGATCAAATGGAAATTGATGGAGAGGAAAAGAAAATGAAAAACAGTGAAGGCAATATTGCTAGAGATGGGGCACTTGTTCATGCTCCTCTTGGGTTGTTTCCTCGTCCCTGGCCTGCAAATGCTGAAGCATCAGAGGGTAGCCAGTTTTTTAAAGTGATTGAATATTTCCGGCTTTTAGGTCGCGTAGTGGCTAAAGCACTTCAAGATGGACGTCTATTAGATTTGCCACTATCTGTTGCATTTTATAAGCTTGTTCTTGGTCAAGTAAGTTGTTACAAAATGTTAACATCTTACCCAATTTTTCATGCACACTGTTGACCTCAAAACTGATTTTATTGTGGTTTATATTTTTTAACCTTTATTTTTGTAGGATCTTGATTTGCATGACATTCTTTACATTGATGCTGAACTTGGGAAAACTATTCAAGAGTTGAATGCCCTTGTTTGTCGGAAACATCATATAGAATCGATTGGTGATGGTTATACTGGTACAACTGCAAATTTACATTTCCGTGGAGCTCCAATTGCAGAACTCTGCTTGGATTTTAGCCTTCCTGGTTATCCAGAGTACACATTGAAACCTGGGGATGAAATTGTATGTATCCACTATCTCCTTTGATTTTATTTCCTTCATTCTGTTTTTGTGAAAAATTGCTTTGAACTTGCTGTCAAAATTTCAGGTTGACCTCAATAATCTTGAGGAATATATATCCATGGTTGTTGATGCCACTGTCAAGACTGGAATAACGCGCCAACTGGAAGCCTTTAGAGCAGGGTTCAATCAGGTTATTGGCTGAGCTTAATTAATTCACTTACTTTTTAAATGTGCACCAATGTTGTCAAACATGTAACTCAAAGTTGGATTGGGTGGAGGGAAATAGATTGTAGCTCGGAGGATCGTAAGATCCTACCAAAATGTAAGATCATAACTCGGAGAGAGATCGTAATATAAAACCTTAAGATCGTAACCTTTAAAATCCTAACAACATTCATAATCATAACAAATAACTCAACACAAGATTAAGATTCCAAACGTACACAACTCAACAAATAAAAACAAAATGGCATGTTCATATAGGAACAAAATTGCACCGTTTTCTTGTTGCTACTGTCTAGTTGTTATTGTTATTATTATTATTATTGTATACAAGAAATTGAGTTTGAGTAGGATTATTTTTTTGACATGTTTTAGTAGGATTATTAGGAGTGCAAGCTGCAAAGCACTCCACCAACTGTGTACGAATAAAAAAAAGTGCAAAGCGGTGCAATGTAGTTGTTTTTTAGCGGCATTTCTGTCCCAACTGTAACATTTTGTGCCTTAAATTTAGAATTTAAGGTTTTTCAGAACCGGGTCCTGAAACCTGACTTGAGATCACAAGCCACTTGTTTCTTTTCATGCAACAAAGATCGTAACGCTCGGCAATTTCGCAAGCCAGCACGACTATTAGGCCAGGATCTTCTTCTCCGACAATTCTGGTCGCTAGTTAACATGCACTGTCAGTGTGGAAATGTGAAATCCTGTGATTCAGCAGGTTGACTTGCGATTTTGGTTTTGACAACACTGATGTACACACCGTTTGTTAATACTCAGCAAGTCTTTTAAAACACTGAAAGTGTTTTGGTTTTTTTATTTAACTAGGTTAGAAAAATTGTTATTTGTTGTTCTCCCCGTCTATATATCTTACGTGGCTGATTCTTTTCATCCATGTATACCCTTAATCTCACCCTTAATCTCCCAGTCAACTACATGTATACCCTTAATCTCACACTTGGATTAATTGGGGAAATTAATAGACTTTTGTTTCTCTTATGTTAGCCATTATGGCTACCCACCTCCAATCCCCCTTTCCCCTGCAAAATAAGAGATGGAGGTAGAAACAAAAGCTCATTTTTTTCCAAGTGATTTGAAAGTAGTTTGATGTTTTGTTCATTTAATTTAATGATCTAAACACTTGTCATTTAATTTAATCAATTTAGGTTTTTGACATCTCATCTTTACAAATTTTTACTCCTCAAGAATTGGATTATTTGCTATGCGGCCGTAGAGAATTGTGGAAGGTATTGTTATTACTGAAATTTCCTATTGCAACAATATTTGAAATGTTAAAAATCAGTAATTTAGTGACAAGTCTTTTTGAATATGTTTTGCAGACCGAGACACTAGCTGATCATATAAAATTTGATCATGGGTATACTGCCAAGAGCCCCGCCATAGTGAATGTATGATTCTCTTTTCAATGTATAAGGATAGTAGTGTATTTTGCAATGTTTACTATGTTTTATTTGATGCTCATTCTGTATGGTGCTTTTTTAGTTACTTGAAATTATGGGAGAGTTCACACCGGAGCAGCAGCGTGCTTTCTGTCAATTTGTTACTGGAGCACCTAAGCTTCCACCTGGTGGACTGGCTGTTTTAAATCCAAAATTAACGATTGTGAGAAAGGTATTAATTTTTTTTAAACAGTGTTGTTATAGTTCATTCAGACCTTCGTTTAAATCAGACCTTCTTGTTTGTACTCTTTCTCGGAGAGGGGAATGATCTCTATTTTGAACTTTGTTCATTACCCTACTCGTGTTATTATATCTAAAGTACAGTTTTATTACTGTCACAAAAAAGTAGTGTTAATATGATGTCTTGGTGCAGCTGTCGTCAACTGCAGCTAACACTACATCCAATGGGAACGGACCTTCAGAAACAGCAGATGATGACTTGCCTAGTGTGATGACATGTGCTAATTACCTGAAACTTCCTCCTTATTCTACCAAGGTTAGTGCTACACTGTATAAGCATTGTTAGTTATGTCTCATGTGTTGAAGCATCTTTGCGGACTGATCTTTGATATCCAATTTGAAACAGGAAATTATGTACAAGAAGCTACTCTATGCAATCAATGAAGGCCAGGGATCCTTTGATTTATCATGAGTTTCTTGAACTTACCAACCCGTCCCTGTATGTTAATATGATGAATCAGGGTTTACTTTGGAGGCTCACTTTTTGGTTGGTACTTTCCTCCTTCCTTCTCAAATAATGGCCACATGTAAGGCGCTCATCAAAGGTTGTGACATAGTTCAGGTGTAGTGGGATGTCTCATTGGTTGTTGAGGTGACTAAATCATTCGCATTCTCTGCTGCAGCATGTGCATAATTTGTTGATTATTTTGATCAATGTATGAGACTTTAACTTTTATTTTATGTTTGTGTTATAACTGATACAATTTTTTTCATTAATGGCAGTCGAAACGGTTGGCCACATTTTCAAGGTGTAAAGGTGTTTACTGAGCTCGTTTAGCTGTTACAACGTGTAAATAAATTAGGAAATGTTGAGTTGTTTTGCCCCCTAATTTTTTATGATTCTGTTTTCAAGCCAAATTATTGGTAGTTCATACATGTATGGGAGATGGTAAAGGGAATAGAAATAAATAAACTTCTATATGCTTTACGTGTTCTTTGTTTCGTATTAGATCACAGCTTCATTGTAAAATTGTTATCCGATTTATTGGGGTTTACCCTTTTTATGTTTTTTGGTAGTCACTCGTGCACAAATTACACCAGATACGTGTGTTGGGTTTCATGTTGCTTGTTTAAATAATAACAAAAATTATTCAAATTTTTAAATTAAAATCTGAATTAGTATGGCAGAGAAAATCATAAAAAAATTTAATAGACCAGTTGTTATCCTCCAATTGTTATACTCTAATTACAGTTGTTCAATGGGTCGGCCTTTTCGGATTCTCTCTAACTTGAATGGTCCAATAACATGAAATTACATAATCGGTCTGACTCGGTTTATTATAATATTGCAATTCATCAAATTTAGTCTGTCCATTCTAGACTATGTTGACCAATGGACAGTTTGACCTATTTTTCTTTCAATATATCCATGTTTTAATTAATGAAAAAAATTATAATACAGAAACATCATCGGCCAACACTGACCATAATAGAGATTAGGAAATAGAATTATGACATATACCTCATTAGCGAAGTAACAAATCTATGGTCTAGTTTAGGGTATTTCTTACAAAGTACAACTTCCGAGGTAATAAAATAATAAAAACAAAAAATTAAGGTGAATAGTATTTTTCAATAAAGAGAGCAAGAAAAGAAGAAATCTAATTTGTTTTTAGAAGAAATTTTGTTGGTTATTTTTAAAATGGACCACTCTAAAATCTGGAATCTAAAATCCGGAGAGTTAGTATAATGTTGGACAAATATTTTGGCCAAACATTATGAAATAATAATGTGACATAATGAAATAATAATATGTGATTGATTTAGAAGAGTAGACTGTTGAGATAAAATTTCTCTCAAATAGTTTTAGTGATAATAATTATTTAGCAGATTATGATTGTGGTTAATGACTAATATGTACTTTTGAGTGATAGAAATGAGAAAAATTTGATTAAAATGGAGGATTGAAATACGAGAGGATGACCTCTTAAGATGATGAAGCTTCAAAGTCTGCAAATATTCATGCTCACTAAAACAATGTTTTTTTATTTATAAAGAGAAGACAAATCAGTATTAGAGAATGAATACATAAAATATTTGTAATAAAAAAGTCAAAAGGGAGATTGAATAGGTACGAGAATGGGTTTATAGTCAACATCATTGAAAACGACCTAACACATCTCTCTTACATGCTGAAAACGACCCAACATGAAGTTTGAACCTCCGGTAAAAGGATGCACTAAACCAGTCTAAAGACAACTAAATGGAAATCCCATAAATATGATAAAAAAATCTTGGACTTTTTTTATTGAAGACTCCAACGGTCATAAAATATTTGTCACTTGGAAAGAGCATATCAAGATCTCTATAAAAGACAGAGAACTCTTCATAATTAAACATACAACTACATTGTATAGAAAGAGCAAATTTCTTAAAGCTATCATTTTATACTTTCTATAATCCTACACTAGATATTTGAAATATCATTTTAAAAAGTGGTTAAGTAAAGAGAAACATCATACTCATATCACTTTGTAATTAAGTTTGGTGAGGTTAAAGAATACACAAAGTGTAATTATGTGAAAAAGTTAATTAGTTTGATCAAAGTTGTGTGTGTCATTTTCTATGTTTTCTCTTTCTTTTATTCGACTCAAATTTAAAAGTTTAAATTTCTATCATCAGATTCGCATAACTTCATAGAGGACAGTAATTCAAAACACGTGAGAAAATTTTTAATCAACAATATTTCTGTATATAATTGGTAGAAAATATATTTAAAAATTGTAAAAAAAACTCTTTATAAAAACGTACATGTCAACTTTTTGATTTAACCACACTTTGACTATTTATAAAATTTACTAAAAAATATTTAAATTTTATTATTTGTCAAAATTCAAGGACTGTATCTATAATTTTAGATATAAGATTATCATTCAAATTTTGACTTTTGTTTCAAAGTTATAATTTAAATTTATGTCTATAATTTCCCCTTAGTGAACACAACTAATGATAGATAACACATTTATACTTTATTAGGCATCCCCTGATATATTTTCAGTCGAACACACTTCATGATAATATTTCATATTTGATTTCTTTCAAATGAAGCTTACATATATGTGTAAAACATAAAATTTTCTTCAAATTAGAATGAACGCTCTAAGTTCTAAGTAAGTTATTTAAGTTGTAACAACAACAATATTCATTGCATATTCCTTGGAAATATTCATGACTATACGATTTATTTTTTAGGTTTAAGTCTTGCTTACGGCCTATCATAGATTTTGTTTTTGTTTCACTTAACCTTTTTAAAAGTTTGACCTGACTTAGAACTATTTTTAAAAGTTTGGCCTTACTGGAAATCCCTTTTAAAAGTGTTGTTTATATTAAAATATTTATATATATAACGCATACCAATATCAATGTACATGTCTCTATATATTAAACAAAACATAATTTTTCTAACAAAATAATTTTTAAAAAATCTGAAATAAACATCCTTTAAACTCTAGAAAAATAATTTTTGATTTCAAATAATATATATATATTTTTTAAAACAAACGCATCCATTATTACCTCTTAAACGAATAAGAAACGATTACTGAGTGATTGATTGACTAATTGATATAATTTAAAATAGAAAATAATATTATTAATATATTAATAAAAAATAATATTAATAAATAATAAAATATATATAGACGAACATGTCAAGTCTGCCTTTTTTATAAGTGTGAGTCTGATCTATTTAAATAAATAAGTTTTTAATATAGCATGAAACTAATTTTTTTTATTAAATAGGTCAGACTAGATCGTAGGCCCTGACGGACGAAATAACCTATTCCCATCCCTAACTACAACACTTTTGTTTAACAATCATTGTTTTTTCTCTTATTCAATGATCCTATGTAAATCCGTAAATTAATTCACCATACTTATATATGTATATTTATTATAAATTTTGTAAATAAAATAAATGCATATTTGCTTTAACGATGTTTGTATGTTTTGATGTTTTTTAAACGATAACGTAAAGGAAAAATGTACGACAATTAATATTTTGTATACTTATTATTAATATTGTAAGTCTTTTAATCGATGCAAATTTAATTTTCATTTATAATACGTAACCGAGAGATGTTTTAATTTTAAGGTGGAATATTGTATAAAACGTTAATTAATACAACATTTCTGAGAATTATTATTATTTAATTGTTATTTTTGCTATTCATTCGTTATTTTGATTTAATGAAGCGATGCATTTTTTTTTTCATTTATAACACATAACTGAATTATATTTTCATTTACGTTTACTATTATTTTTAAATGAGGGTTTTTGATAATATAAATGTCAATTATTTTTATTTGATACACTTCGGCTTTGAGATGATCAAATTAATGCAGTACCTATTTTGTCTAGAGCTGTCAATTTGACAAGCCCTTAATTATTGATCCCAATCCACATTTTGGAGAGGTAAAAAAATTTAATAATTTAAAAGGCCCCCTAAAATTCTGTGGGCTTAGTGGGTCCACATGCCCACTTTTTTTTTTTAAAAAAAAATCAATTTTTTTTGCAAAATAAAGTTTTTTAATTTTTTCACCAATAAAAAATTTTCAATTTTTTTCTATAAAGAATTTCCAATTTTTTTCAATAAAAAAATTATAGTTAAATGTCTGATTTTTTTTCGATAAAAAATTTCTGATATTTTTTTCAAAAAAAAAAACTCAAAATTAACAAAATATTGGGGGCCTAAAGCCCCCAAAGCCCCTCCCTTAAGCCCCCTAAAATAACGGACCGAAATCTTAAAAAAATTATTTTGATAGGGGGCATAATAATAGAGGTTTAATAAAAAAAAAATTATGAAATCTTGTAGTTGGGGGCTTTTTTGACAGTTCTGATCTTGTGTAGTGGTTGCATCAATATCTTGTTCAAAATTAACATGGTTACAATAGTAACACAAGAAATTCAAGAGTTAATAAAATAAGTCAAAAGTTAATTCTTTTACACCAATCCAATACTTTTATATCACATTTTGTGCTCCACTTGAGTACCACTAAGTTCTCATGAATCAGTCGATTATTTATTTTAATTTAAACTATATGCTAACCCACACGTTGTACATATATATTTTAATTTATTTAATTTAAGTGAATTTCCTAATTATCAAATGATTATTGATATAGTAGTTATATCAATAATATATATTTAATTTTATCAATGTAATTTATGGAAGAGAAGTACTATTGTCAGTGAGACGAATGTTGTAAGCAAATGTTAGAATGTAATTGAGAGACATGTGTATTCACAATTCAGAAGAAGTTAAAGAAATTTCTCATATTATTAAGTTCAATATTATACATTCTAAAAAGATTTATACAATTGCTAGCAAATAAGTAGAGACAAAAATGTGAAATTATTAATAAAGACAAAAAACGTTATGAAATAATAATGTGATGTTATTTTAATAAAAGATATATTATAAGATAATAGATAGTGTATAAAAATAGTCACAAGATCACTCACATTGTATAATGAATTAGTTCATCTTTTTGCAAGACTATATACAACAAATTGTTTGCCAAGAATGCAAATAAATCTTAATTTTAGTTCCACATGACTAATTATGTGGCTTCAATATCAATCAAGATGTCATCAATGAGTTACATATAGATGTGTTAATTTGTGTGACTAAATTGATGATTCATCCCAATACATGTATTGTATCCACCCCAACATCTAGTTTATACTAATCCTAGAGTCTAAATATATCTATATGTAATACATTAAACTAACTTTCAACTTTTTTTCGATTACATATCATTTATTTATTTATTTATTTATGTGTTATATACTCAAGTTTGTTCTATATTATAAAAAATTTGATTTGTCACTCTCTACAATCATTCATCATTTTAATATTTTATTCATTCATTGTAATATTTTATCATTAATCTCTTTAAATGCAATTACTTTATTATTTTATGTGACTATTGTTTTCACCTTTTCTATTAGTAAATTTATTTGTCTTCTAAACTTAAGTCTACCTACTAGTTAACTTTTGAGTCACTCGCACAAACATTTGCTCTCCCTTCCTCGATCAATTTGTAAATCAATGTGTTCATTTTAATTTCTCAATTAATTTGTAACATAAATTTTAAATATTAAATATTAAATATTAAATTCATTCATCCTATTTGACCAATGAAATTTAGAGTTTCCTAGTATTCAAAATCAAGCAACTCTCAGACAACAACAACAATACTAGATTATTGTTTATCGTAAACATCAATACTTTTCCATATTGTAATGACACAATTTACATTGTCATTTTGTCACACAATTTATTACATCAACCTTATATACAATAACAATTACAGTTTAGAAGAACTTGCATATACAATTCTTGTAATTTCTTGCGAGGAATCAAAATTTCTAGTTTAGATTGCGATTTTCAATTTCAATTCTCTAATTTTCCATTTATTTTTTTTACTTATTTCTTTGTGTGTCCAATCTCATTGTACTTTTCAAAGTCTAATTCTCTACACAATTTTTAATTTCTCTACATATAATCTAAATTTTTATTTTGTTCCTTTTGCATATCAATGCGTTTTTCTATTTGATGTTGCATAATCATATCATTTATTATAAGTAAAATTGATATTCTCTTCAAAAATTAAAAAATGCCAACAATATTGGGTAGCTACCATGATAACATTATCTGATTTTTGAATGAGTTATTTTTTGTGGTTTATTAGTATGATTTGATTGTACTTATGCATTTCATATTTGATAAGTTTATATATTTTCTATATGACTATATTGTATTTCTTATCACTCCGCATAAATACTGGTCAGAATAAAAAAAACATCTTCATTAGACCATAAATGCTAGACGAAAGTACTCCAAAAAAATTCCATAAGTAAATTCCATAAGTAAATTTTTTCCTATGTTAATCTTAGTTTGATCGGTGAACTAAGGGACAAAAAATAAATTTAAGAAAACCCATAATGAGTTTATTACCACTAAAATAATTCTATTAATTTATTTTTATGGGTTTAAATTTTTTATTACCATTTCATTGTGTATATTTTAGTATAATGAGTTTAAACTTAAAATTTAAGTAATATTATTAAATACTATATAATAATGTAAATAACATTTATGTAATTTGTACTATCATAGACACCTTAGTTATGGTTATAGAATATATTTCATTTAACACAATATTGCTAATTTTTCATGTTTTTGAGCATAAATTGTCATTTGCATTTTTGTAATCAATTTTCACAATTTTGAACATTTTGAACTCTTAATAAAACACATTGATAAATAATTAACTCTTTCATTGAATCTTAGTTCTATGAGATCCAAAAAAAAATTTTATATAACTTAAACTCTAACATGTTTATACTTTACCACATATCTATTTTAAAAGATGATTTTTCACTCAAATTTAACACTCTTTAACTTTTCAAATAATTTAAGAAAAAAATTAGATTGATTACATAATTAAACCTGCGCAATGCACAAACATACATCTAGTTACATTTGAAATAGTGGCAGTAATTAATGGCATGGATGGAAACACAGTCTTGTAAAAATAGATATTGTGAAACTTAGTGGCTTAGAGTCCACATTAGGGTAGTGCAATTGAGAAACTAACATACTAGGGGTAATGCAATGGAGAGGCTATGCAATCTTGTGAATTAACCATAAATTCCGTTTTTTTCTTCAAAATTCCAAAACACTTCTTTCTTTATTTAGTGTTGCTTTTTATATTCTCTTATGCTACAATATTTGTGATCAATAAATATGAGTCTTGTATCATTGTAAAAAATAGTAATAAATAATTAGAGGTATAATATGAAACACAACATATACCATTAATAATTCATTGTTTACGACGCAAAAATGAGACACATCTTATTTCAAGAACAACAAGGCAATTAATATTATAACACAAAATTGAATAGTTGGAACTGTTTATTTGTGTTCTAGAAGTAAATACTAAAAATGGAACTGATATGTTTGTTTGTTAAATGCTTGTACAAACATGAATCATCTCAGTTATGGCTTGCTACAAAAAATTGAGCTCATGAACTCAATCAACTTCACCAAACAAATCACTAACGTAGCCACTGACTCAACTCTCTCAAGTTCCTCACCTGTTGGAAGGTTTCTTAGTGCCACCACACTGCACTTGGATTGCAAGTGTCTTCATCACATCTGGGCAGTCATCATGTCCATTTGTGAATGATGCTTTGTTCAGTGGAACCGAACAAGTTTCTTTTCCTAAGCAATGCTGCTCAAATCAAGTCACACAAAACATGTTTATCAATATAATATCTTATGTATAAAATAAACCCAAATATAATTTTAATATAAATTATAAATTATTTTCATAAATCATCTCAGTCAACTTATAAAACTATATATACTGTTCTAAAAAAGAAAAAAGAAAAAGAAAGAAAGTTGGTTGTTTTGTTTGTAAAGAAATGAGAGCTTTACCTGTTCAACAATCTTCTTGGAGGAAGGTGCATGACATTTTCCCATGATAAATTCACCACAGAAACCCATAGGATCACCATAGCTTGCAAAATCAACAGCAATAATGGTTTTGTGGTGTGGACACTTGAGTGAAGCTTGTGGACTCAGGTTGTCCACAATAGGTGTGAGTTTTTGGTCTTTACTTGCCCATGAATTAACATTGGGTGGGTGATTCTCTGTAATGTAACTGCATACTGTATCTCTGTTCACAGTTAGGATCACAACCTTTTCTGGACTTGCTGCCTCTTCTTCCAATATAACAAGCAAGTTGCTTTTTGGTTTTGCATTCAAGAAAGCTCTTGGGATGTGGTACCTGATACAAGTAAAGTAAGTAACTATCTCAAAATGGATAAAATAGAGAAATATAAAGAAAAAAACATTACTTTAAGATGATCAAAGATTTCTAATTTTAAAGACTAAATCAATGATTTAATTTGTGTTTCAAATTTGCTTACTCTGATTGAGTAGGCTTTCCAAGAGGAGAGAGGTAGCTCAACCAGTGACGACCAACACTTTCACCATTGATCCAAATCATTCCTTTTCCCATACCATCCAATTTGATGGCAACTGGACCCTTTCCCTCTGGTGTTTCAAAATTTGTCTGCAAAATGAATATAGAATCATAAAATAATTCAAAAGTGTTTGATTGAATCTTGGTAGAAATAAAAAATACAAATTACAAGTTGCAACAATTTAATGTAAAATAACCAATACCTTGTACCAAGAGAGAGGTGGTCCATGTCCCTTGACCTCTTTCCATTGTACTTTCTTTGATCCCTCCTCAGTGAAAATGCTATACTTCTCACCATAGAGACCAACCTGTAAATTCACATCAGTTCAATTATTCAATCCCACTTGTTCAATAGTGTTTTCACTTTGGTCATTCTTTGTCATCTTTAATATTTCTTTTCAAATCCTTTTATTAGATTTTTATATTAGACTTAATTTATCTATACAAAACTAGTTTGTAAGTTGAGCCTTGTAAACTTTGTTTAGGTCTAATCTCCTTTCAATGCGAAACTTGAGTTTTTTCCGTTACTTTTGTTACAAGTTTTTTCAAATGATAGATTAAAAATACCTGATGACCCCAACCATTAAGAGTGAGACCAATTTTTCCAGAATTCAAACCAAGGATGGTTATGGTCTTAGGTCCAGCATACCTATGTTCCATGTATGCTCCACTATCCTGTGTATTTAAAAGGGATGCATACAAATGTTATTGTTCTCCTTGAAACTCAAAAAACTATGCCAAAGTGCTACAAATTTGAATTAAATGAAGAAAAAAAAGTTAAGGCTCTTACAGGGAGTCCTACTAAGGTACCCAAGATAGCTATTTGGTTAATTCCAACCTTGAAGCTTACAGGCTTCTGAAATTCAAAACCTTTCTCTTCATGGCTACCATGATTGGATCCTTTAAACCATGAACAAAATTATAAAAAAATGAACCGAACTAAATATTAAAACTATTTATAAAACAAAAAACCACAGATCAAAAACCAAAATGTGCCATATAATTCATGAACCAAACTAAACTGGTTCAGTTTGGTTTGTGAACTACCAATGACAGTTCAAATTTTCGGTGCGGTTTTGGTTCAGGTTTTGATATTTTTTAACAGTCCTAGATATAATAGTGTAATAGCACTTGGTTCTTAATCAATCTAAGTACATTGGATTGACCCATTTCCTTATAGAATTCAAATCTCTATGTTCTTACCAATGTATTCTCCATTTACAAAGGCAAGTAATGAATGGCCAAGGCTCATAATTCGAAGAACTGGTGATATCTCATTCTTCTTTGGCAAGTCTTCTGGACCCAGTTCCACACTGCAGTAAATATATTTCAGTTTCACAATGTCTCATATAGCAGCATTTGCTTATTTGAGTTTATATTATATAACATAAACAGACACTAGTAAAAAAAACTTATGACATGTTTATGTATAACCTATTTTCACTTTATTTAAACAACCTTTACATAATAGCTTATAAAAACAACTTACGAAGATTATAGAAACAGCTTATAACTAAGCACTTATATAACAAGTGCTTGTTGTATAAGTGTTTGATTAAGTTATTTTATCTAAAATTCCTTAATAATACTAAATGATGGGAACGTGGAATAAAGAGAGA
The DNA here is from genome assembly GCA_037974835.1 of Cicer judaicum. Classification (NCBI taxonomy): domain Eukaryota; kingdom Viridiplantae; phylum Streptophyta; class Magnoliopsida; order Fabales; family Fabaceae; genus Cicer; species Cicer judaicum. Next base: position 14,584,747 of record JBBPBS010001017.1, read on the forward strand.
AAGTTAGAGAATGAAATCACCTTGTGGTGTACCATCCATAATCAGTGGTGTCCTTAAGCATGCTGTAAAGCTCCGCAGGAAGTTTTTTACTGGGTGGCAATTCCTTTGTAGTTGGAATGGGCTCAGTAAACACCTCCCACTTGTGATTGTTTGCATTCTTTGACTCCTTGAAGTTTCTTGAATTGTGTTGTGAAACAATCTGATTATCATAAAGTAAGTTAGCTACATGAACTGTAGGCTAATTAAAGACTACTCAAAAAATCAATAAAGTTACTTAAGGGATAAGAAACATTTTACATTTTGAGTGTTGAAGACTACAGTTTTGCAATCAGGAAGAATGCTGATTGAACGTGGTGGCAAATAATAGTTTGAGCCTCTGAATTGAATTGTTTTTGCCATTTTTGTGTGGTTGTTTGTGATGAAAGCAGCACATAAATTACTGCTTTTCTTTTCATATACTATAACCTGCATAGTTTGTAATTTCAGCTTAGCTTAAAGTGTAAGTAACATTACATCCCTTTCTTCTCTATAATACAATATTGTCAAATAGCATCTATAATAGCGCTATAGCACTGTAAAGCAGCATAATTTGAATAAATTGTTAGTGTTTCGTGATATAGTATATAGTATAATGTGTTGTCAAATAACTACTATCACAGCTCTATAATGTTGTAGCGTAGCAGAATTTAAAAAAACCATAAAAGCAACATCTCTCTTATGTTATAGGAGTGGACATTTTGAAAATGCTGTTTGAGAAACTTACCTCATGAAACTGGCTAATTTTTTGGGTAGTAGGTTCACCATTGAGTAGAGGCCTCTTGCATAAGTTCACAGCTTTGTGAACATCCTTAAGGTGGCTCCATTTTGGATCTCTCTGAAGACCAAACTCATCAAGAGGAGCTTCGTCATAATAACGGGTTGTTGTAAAGGCAGAACTTGTTCTACCAAAATTTGTTCCGCCATGATACTACAAGAGTTTCAAATTGAGTTGAGTGAGAAAAACACTATGATCATGATCAGTTTCATCTAAAGAAAATTTGGATGATATTAGTGCTATTTACCATATAGTAGTTAACTAAAGATCCATTCTTAGAGAAGAAGCGAGCAACTGAGAAGGCAATGTCTTCTGCAGATCTTTGGGATGGTGGATCTCCAAATACTCTGTACCTGTAATTACAAATTACCAACAAATATATACTTAGTGCTTTGTGGAAGCTACAAGAACCACGTGTCTTAGAAAAAGAGTGTCTTTCTATATTGTCAGCGTGCAACTGTGGAGACTAGTCCCTCGAACTAACTGAGACTCATTTAAAGGATTAACCTCTCTCAATATATGTTTTTCCATACGCACCAGCCAGAAATTGAGTAGAGTACAGCACTCACACATAATGGAATACAATATTTTGTTTTGTTCTATTTGGTTTTACCTTTTTACCAGAACCAAAACATACTAATGTTAATGTCTTATGTTTCACTTTGTAATGCACAACATATTATATAGGTCTTACCTTTTTAATTGAATAACCAAAAAATATACTAGTGTTTATACCTTTGTTCAATTTTGTTTTGTTAATGATATGCACACAACATATAGAAGAGAACTCATGTGTTATGCTTTGTTCCATTTGAACTTGTCTATCATGTTACCTAAGGCTAAAGATTTTTCAGTAATGATTGGCAAGGCTGAAGAAGTATACTTACTGAGCAGTCCAGTTTTCAGTCCATATGGAAGGCTTGTATGGTTTGTTTGGTCCTGTGAAGGTATCACCACAGTGTCTTCCATTGCATGCATTAATCTGTCAAATTAAGTATGAAATAAGCCAAGTTAGAAGTAATATATTAATATATAGGCTTTATCTTTCTTTTCTTGCACAAGGTATCTTCTTGCAGGAAGTCAGAGACAAATCTTTCGAAGTACGAAGATCTATTTATGGACTGACCTCTCCCAATGGGTGCTCTTACACATCGATTTAAGAGACTAAGTTATTTGTCAATTGTGACAAAAGGCCCAAAACAATGTAATAAACTTACCACTGGATCAGGAGCATCCTTTTGCTTGCACATGATCCATGGAACTCCAACATCCAATGAAATGGCCATTTTTGCAGCCCACTGAACATAATTATCTCCATCAGCTTCATAAGCAAGTTGGATATGGTTGTACTCATTCTCAATCTGCACCATTGCATACATAAAAAAACAATGTGAGGAGGAGTTTATACATAATGTTGCACCAAACATAACATAATTAAGAAAATGATCATGTGGAAAAATCAGAACCTGTGCCAAGATGATAGGACCTCCTTGTGGAGCAAAGAGCTTTGCTTCTCTCATTTTTTCTACAACAGTTGATACATATTCTTTCATGTGTTTCTGCAAATTATAAAGTATTGTTAATTTTCATATTTTATTAATAATAAACTATAATTAATTATACATGGAGAACATAACGGTTGATTTACCTTAAAAGGCTCATTGTTAGAACGGAATATGATGTCAGGAACCTCTCTTAGCCAATATGGAAGTCCTCTGTAACATTTACATTGTAACAATCATATAATTATGTGAACTTAGGCAACAAATATTGATGTGTTATATTAATATAATACTTTATACTATATATGATTTAGCAGAATCTATAAATGTATATATACCCGTGATTCCATTCAGCTTGGATGAAAGGTCCAACTCTAAGGGTAACATACATTCCTTTCTCTTGAACCAGCTTAATGAACTTTACCAAGTCATATCTGCCTTCGAAGCTCAACTGCATATACATAGTAGAACAAAACCAAGTCACAAACTAGTAGGACATTAATCTCAATATTGATTGAGTACCAAATACTATTAAAATTTTATAAATATTTACATATTTGATCTCAATTGGATTGATGAAACTTAACGTCTACAAAAAGTTATTAAATAGAGTAATTCAAACAAAAATTACTTATGGAATCAACGGATCCCACTCATATATATTATATCCAATAGCCATTTACATACCTTGCCTCTATCAGCCTCATGAACATTCCAAAACACATAAGTTTGGATTAAGTTTAAGCCTCCATGTCTGGCCTTATCAAGAATTTCTGGCCACATCTGAAACAAATACACACAACAATAAAATATTATTATCAGCGACCGTGATTTAATAATATCATTATAGTAGTAAACATAAACATATATACCAGATAAATAGATAAACAGACAAACATAAAAAATACGACGTTACTTGACAAAGAAGTAACATACCTCTGGAGTGCTTCGTGGATAATGGATGGAACCGGAGAAGAAAAGCTCTCGTTTTCCATTGATAATGAGCGATCTACCGTCGTAAGTGACAGTTTTCTTGCCTTCTTGGTAGCTAGCAGAAACAATAGTGAAGATGGAAAGGAAGGTAAAAGAAAGAAGTTTGAGGATTGAAGTTGAAGACATGTTAAGATGGAAGAAAGATGAGGTTGCAAGACAGGATTGTTGTGTCCTTTGTTAGATGAATGAGTTGATAGTTAGTAGTTGTTTCCAAAATTCCATCATCAACACAAATGTGAGGTGAACTAAGTAACACACGTGTATAATATAGGCTTAGAGGAAAGTTCGGTTTCTTTGTTTTGAATTTCAGTTACAAATCATTGGTTGTGAAAAGCTTAATTGCTTTGTCTTAGGCCTACTTAATTGCTATGTGTTTGTTTTCTCCTTCTTTCACTGTTAGCTATCTACGTGTATTCTCCTTCTTTCTTTCTTGACTCTCAGAGTCAGGGGACTAATTTTAGTATCATCTATATAATTTTTTTTAATTTTTTATCTTAATCTTTGTTTTACATTTTTTTTAATGACATTAATGGAGATCGAATTACAACAAACATGTGGATCCAATGCATCCAAAATAGAAACCAAATGCACTCGATTTACAATAGCAATAACATTTGTAATGATGAAAATTCTAAATATTATACTAAAAAATTAAAACAATAATTACTAAATTAATCTACTCTTTATGTTATTTAGATATATTGAAGTTATAATTGAGAATTTGGAATCATGAGGTAGAATGCAAGTTGTGTTTTAACTTATAGAAAATACTAGGCGTCCAATTGGTTAATTGAACTTATCTCCATAATAAAAATACTCTCTAATTAATTTATAATTTATTTTCTTCATTCATTTCAATCATTTAGTTTGTTATTATGAAAAACCACTTTGAGAGGTGATAATTTATAATTTCTCTCTTAGTAAAAAAAAAAATATATAATTTTTCTCATTCTTAAATTGCCCACATTCTCATAGAAGTAGAGGTATAATTCATCTAATTTTTTTAGTCAATTTTGTTCAAAGAGATAAACTCAGACAATTTCTGTCAGTTTTTTTTTTTTTTTTTTTTTTTT
>JBBPBS010001017.1:14596844-14610358 GCA_037974835.1 Cicer judaicum
AAGCCAAAAAAAATTGTCTCTATGATTTTTGCTGTGATGAATGATTTTGAATATAGTTCTTAATGGTTAATTGTATTTATTACTGTTTTGTTATTTCAATTATAATATTATCAAGTATTCGAAATTATGTCTTAATTCAATTTACCTTTTATTCTTCTCTATTTCTTATTTAAATTTAGTTTAGTTGATATTAGATAAAATAAATTATTGATATTGATATACTATTATAATTTATTTACATTGATATACATGAAACAATGTAAATTATTGACGATAAAATTAAATTTTATCATCATAAAATCTAAGTAAAAGTCGTACATAATAATAAAATAACATTTAATAAACAACTACTATATTAATGACTAAAAATTAGTTTTTGCTTTTGATGTATAATTTTGAATTCAATTCTTAATGAATAATTATATTTATTATTGTATATTTTTTATTATTATGATATTATCAATTAGTCAAAATTATATTTTAATTCAATTTTATAATAAAAAATATAATATTTATTTGATGGTGAAAATGAAGTGATAAGAAAGTCGTGAGTTCAATCTAAACCCACAACTAAAAGTAAAAATATTAACATTACAAACTTCTAACATTAGTTGTTGAAAAAAATAAAATTAAAATATATCTTACATAATATTTACTTATTTTAGATACCTACCATGTCTTACTTGTTTTAGATAAATCTGAAAGAAAAAAAAAACTCACTTGACTTTATTTGCATAATTTATTAATCAAATTGTCTTTTCCTTTCTTTGTTTGATTGGCTTTAAATACTATTGGAATTTGGATGATCGTTCCTTTGCTTAATCAGTGGCAGATGAACCTAAAACCATGTGGTCACACCCAAATGGTTTCGTAAGAATTTCATATTTGCTAAAGACTTTATAGGATAACTCTAACTAATCTCATTAGGTGAGAGGGTACCACTAGCCCCACCTCCCACAACACAACTATTGATTTAGACATCATGCTCAACAAACTATTCATTTTAAGCAATTTTATTTTATGAGAACTGCTATATAGTCCACATAAGCTTAATGATACTTGAGTTTAAATATTTTGATCTAATAATCCAAATTTACTATTTTTGTGGAGTGTCATGGACCAAAAAGGACCAATGCTACAATATATCGATGATTCATATGCTAATATTGCTATATTAACTAACTCTACTTTAGAGGAGGAAAACCGTTCGATTTTACACTGTAAAATATTATTTGAGTAAATAAAAAATAATTATTATTTTAATAGGCGTTTAACTTGTTTGTATTTTTAAGATATACTTTTTCTTATAGAATCTTTAATCAATATAAAATGTATTTTTTAAAACAGTTAAAATTAGAAATTAATTATGATCATTATTTTCTTCGTCGAAAATTGAATTTTGATTTTCCAAATTTTTAACTATGAGTTCAAACCAATTGCAATATATTTTTTTCTTTCTATTTTTGCATTTAGTAGGTGTGCTTGGCTTCTAAAAGGCAAGGGCATAACAGTCCATACGAATTAATGGAGCGTCCCTTCCTAATGAAGGAAAATCGTGTGCTATTCTCTTTGGGGACGAATTGTGATATTATTGTCACGAGAGTTATTGCTTTCCTTTAAACCTCTTTCTCACTTCTCAATCTTGTCATGTCTTCCATGTGGATTTTATGAAGATACAAGCATTTGTCCATTCCAATCTTATTCCTCTTTTTCACACTTATCTATACTTTATTTGTATGCGGAGATGAATTAGGCAAATTCAAAATATATAAACAAAAATGGGGACATTAAAAAAGTGTCCTTCATTATTGTTATTGCTTGATTGGATAGAATGATCCATGCAAGAAAAAAAAATTAAATAGTGAAAACAGATGAGATAGTATATTAAATCTCTCTATCATCCACCTAATCACTAGATTTATAATAATAAATAGTTATAAAATATATGAAAAATAGTTTTTTCAACACATTAATTAATAGACAAAGATGTATCATGTTACAATCTTATTTAATAAATAGTTATAATCTTATTTATTTTAAAATTTGATATGCTTGTGTTTTTTCAATATATTCCTCACACTCGGTTAGTTGAGAGAGTTTGAACAAAAATATTGTAATGATCAATTTTTAAATTTTTTAATTGATAAATCAAATATATAATATTATATAAAAGACTTTTAAGTTGTAATTTACAAATGTAAACACAACAAATTAACAAATGCAATGGCAGAGAGGCTACACAAGTTTGGGAGAAATGGAGTTAAGGATGTAACAAATTCTTTGGATTTGTTTTTTAGACAAGAAAATAGCTAAATAAAAAAGATAGTTAAGTTGTAACATTTTTTATTTTACGAAACTCAAACTAAATGATGTACATGATTTACTTTAATTCTCTCACATTTTATTAGTCAACAATTCATTTTTTAATATTTATCGGAGAGATATTAAATCAAATGTGAGTTAATATTTTAAAAAATAAAGACACTTTTTAAACACTAGATTTTTTATTTATTATTAAGACAAATGCAGTAACTACAATGACAAAAAAATATAATCATTAAAATAGTACTTAAATATAATTCATTTTTTAAATTACTAATATTGATATAGTGTGAATAACATATAAGGATTTTGTTCCAATATCAAGTGGTTCATTTTAAATTACATGAAACCACACCCAAACTAATAGATTTTGGATTTATTTTGTTTGGTTAAGTTAGGATTGAAACACAGAAGAAAAAAAAAAACTAATAGAATTAGTTTCGATTAAATTTTTTGTTTTATTAAATTATTTAGTTTGATTTATATATTATTAAATGAATCTCGCAACCTACTCGATTAAAATTTAGGTTGGATAATGAAATTAATAATTATGATTTTTTTGTTTGGAAATAGGATTCTTTTAGTTACAAAAATTAAGTTTATTTTTTAATTATATTATAACTTTTTATTTTAATTTTTGTATACGTTATTTTATTTTTAAAAAAAACTATTGAATACTTTGACGTGATCACTATAACGCTATGTCCACAACAAGATCCCACCATACATTCCATACTATTGATCATGGTCATATTAAGTTTTTATCCTTTATCTTAGTATTATTCATCCTTACAAAATCTACTGCCAAAGTGAGAGATGCCATTTTTATACACTTGCTTTAAGCTTCATCTCAATTCCACGTGAGACTTGAGATTTTTTCCAATATACTCCATCCCTCACTACTATGAAGTTTGATGCATAGATATACCAGTGGTTCAAATAGATGCATTTTAATACCATATTAAATTTTTATCTTTTAATACATTTTTTTTTAATTTAATTTAACCTTATAAAATCAATTTATAAAATAAAAAATATCTCACTTTATAAATTTAGTTATAACTTATTAAATTACATATTAAATGTTATTATTTTTTCCTTGAAAAAAACATTATCTAGCTGGCAAGAGCTGGCTTTACAATAGGCAGGATCAGCCCCTGTCTGTACCAAAAAATTAAATATTTTTTGCCTTTTTCACTGACCCCTTTTTCTTCTTCATCCCTTCTCTTCTTCTTGATCATTCATTCACCAAGTTCGAACTTCAACGCACAACAGCATTACCACATGAGTAATTAGGGTTTATACAACAACAAGAAACATAAAAATGAGTGGGTCCAGGTTCATCAAGTGTGTTACAGTAGGTGACGGTGCCGTAGGCAAGACTTGTTTGCTTATCTCCTACACCAGCAACACTTTCCCTACGGTCAGTTCTGTTCTTCTCTAACAATTAACAAAGAAAGCTTCATTTTTTTTTAATGTTATCTTCAAGTTCTATTTTGTTGCTTTTTGATGTTGTGATGTAAATAAATTGATTGAAGCTACATGTTTTTCCAAAATAAGAAATGGGTTTGCTTTTTATTTTTCATATTTCATTTTCTTTCTTTCTTTCTCTTTTTGGGTCGTAAAATTTTCTTGATTCATGGTCTGAACCTTTGATTTGGATTTGCTGATGCTATGTTTTCTTTAAAATTGACAAAATTTGGGATCTTTTTCCATCAGTTTTGTTATATGCCCTTTTTAAATACGGCTGTTTAATTGGACCGGTTTTAAATTTGTTGGGTGGAAAGAGGAAAATAGAAATAGATTGATTGAATCTTTTAATGTTGATTTCGATTATCAGATACTATATCTATTTCTGTTATGGTGATATTGCTATTTTTAGACATTAGGACTTTGATCCTTTGTTTTTTGGTTGATGCAATAATCTTCAAAAAGATTGCTACTGTTTGACTTACAATTGACTAACAGATGAGGATATTTTTGATGTAGTAGTCTGTAATTGTGACATCTTTTGTTTATTTGTGATGCATCGGCTACAGGACTATGTGCCTACTGTCTTTGATAATTTCAGTGCAAATGTAGTTGTGGATGGGAGCACTATAAATCTGGGTTTGTGGGATACTGCTGGTACGTTTTAGTATCGTGATTATACTACCGCATTTGACTTGTATTTTTAGGATTGTGTAGTAATTGATATAATATTTTCAACTTATGGAACAGGCCAAGAAGACTACAATAGATTAAGACCCTTAAGCTATCGTGGAGCAGATGTTTTCCTGCTTGCTTTCTCACTCATAAGCAGGGCCAGCTATGAAAATATCGCCAAGAAAGTAAGCTATCTTTGTATTATTAATTTTTATTTTTTATGTTGTTCTCTTCTACTCTCGACTAATTTCCCCCATCTTTTTCTAGTGGATTCCTGAGTTGAGGCATTATGCTCCTGGTGTTCCAATTATTCTTGTTGGAACAAAACTTGGTTAGATTCTTGCTCCTTCTCTAAAAATATGTTTGCATGTTTGATGTGCTCCTTTTGTGGCAGAGAAGCATAATAGCATTTCCCTGATTCTGTGAAGTTTCTTTCTTTAATGACCATACTGATAGTTTTCTCTTACTCTTGCTATGTTTTTCATTTTTTAATTGTGGGGAAAGTTATTTATTTATTAAGCCTACACTCTTGAATTTGGAGCTACTTCAGTTTTATCTTGCCCTTGATGACCTGGCTTGTGAATTGTGATTCAGTTGAGATTTTGAGAATGGCGTTCTTGCCATGCTTACCTCAGTCAGGAAATAATTGGTTTGGATCTAAGTTATAACCATGAATTTCAATGAATATATATTCTTAAGTTTTCGTCTAAGACATAGAACGACCTTTGTGATTTTTCATCTTTGTTTGATGTTTACTTCATGTAAAACTAAAAGGCAAGTATAGGGTCACTGTTTTCAAGCTGCACGAGTAATTACGGATAAAGCTTGTAAAGTCTGTACTTACAAAGTGTATAAAGAAGTTTAAACTCAGCGAAAGTGCAAATTCTTAGCTCACGAGTAGTTACCTTGGTGGAGTTAGTGCATGACATGTTAAGTCCTTGACTTCATAACTAGTCAGAATTTATTTTTCTTATAGTCTGTAACAATTGAACAGCTTCTGTTCTGAAAGTTTGCTGTTGATAGTTTTCACAGTTACTTTTGGAATGTGTTTCCTCCTACAAATAGTGTTTAACTTAAATTAAATGTATTTATTTGATGGTTTCGTAATTTTCGTTATAAAGTTGTCATGATTTGTTTGCTAGGGCATTTAATGGCAACTAAATCTATGTCTTGTAGATCTTCGGGATGATAAGCAATTCTTTCAAGACCATCCTGGTGCGGTGCCAATCACCACAGCACAGGTACTTCGCTATTTGATAGTGCTTCCTACACACACACTATTAATTGCTTTTTCTTCGTTTTTGATTTAATCGTTGTCTTTTAGTCTTTGTTTGCTCGTAACTAGGCATCAGCTTACTTTATAGGTTATTGGTCTGATTTACTGTATTTTCTGAAGGGTGAGGAACTGAGAAAACTTATTGGTGCTCCAGTTTACATTGAATGTAGTTCCAAAACACAAAAGGTACACATATATGTTATTTGATTCTTTGAAAAGTCTGGAGATTAAAGAATATCATGACCATATCAATATTAACCTTTGGATGCAGAATGTGAAGGCTGTTTTTGATGCGGCCATCAAAGTAGTTCTACAGCCGCCAAAGCAAAAGAAAACTAAGAGAAAGGGGCAAAAAGCTTGTTCCATTTTGTGATCTTCAGTTATTGTAGTTTGTGGAGAGGATGACATGATAGTAACCATTTCCTGGTAGTCTTTGCCATTCTGATTCTATGTCTTACCCTATTTTCAACCTACATGAAGGAATCGACGTGTCCAACTGAGTCCTAACTACATAAGGTTTGCTTATAAGCATCAAGCTATTTGTCTCTGGCTGAAGGATATAAAGTCATAATTTCAAACATGTTTGGTGTGTACAACAACTCTTGTGTTTCTCTGGGATGTTTTTACCTGTTGTATTGATTATTAAATGGCCATCTCCAATTGTGGACATGGGTTTTACTCACATTGTAATCTAATCTAGGAAGTGCTTGCATATGTGGCTTTGGTTGTGAACTAAGTATATGTAATTAATTATGTTAGCTGTTTAATAGCCTGAATATAGTTTGGTTTGTTCATTGATATGTTCCTCCATTTGTTTTCAAGTGAATATTATAGTATTATAAGTTCTAATTTGTAATCCAAAGTTCAGGTGGTATTAGTTAACTTGTCATAAAACCTTATGACAACTGCATAGGATTACACCTTTTATTTACTTTAAAATGGAAAGTCAGCTGTTAAGAATAATAAAGGAAGAGTAAATTACTAAATTCCTCCATGATAGACACTCTCAAATAAGTTTGAGATTACAAATATTATGTCAGGTGTTGCTCACACCTATCCTTATATCAAATATTAGATATGTACCATGTCTAGTTGGTTTCTGTCCTTATATCAAATATTAGATATGTACCATGTCTAGTTGGTTTTTATATTTAATCACTAACAACTAAGTCTCTATATTTTATATTTAATTATTTACGAACAATTAAATTTCTATAATTAACAACTTACTATCTGGTCCGTGAGTAGTTTGATTGAAGGAAGAATGTGAGTACTGTTTGATAGAGTTAGAGACATATTCGTAATTTCATGAACTTATTTGTGAACATCTTACAAAGTTCAAGATGAATATGGTTGTTTACTCGACAAGAGAAAACCATGAAGCTTTCAACAACTTTATGCTTGCACATGACAACACATTATTTTGGATGATTCAAAAAACAAAACTCAAGTCATCTTTCACTTCTTACAACTTGATCAGATACTGAACTTTGTGGACTGAATGGGCCGAGGAGCAAATTGTGGATCTCATTTCTTCTTTTTGGATGTGGGTTGGATTTTATTAACCCTCCAATTACTGGGTATCTTGTTTTGGCATCAATACATTATATTTAACAAGGGAAGTAGTGTACCTAAGGCAAAAAGGAACAAAAAGAAAGGTTTCAAGAGTCACCATCAAGAGATGTTGGACTTCTGTAATTATAAATAGTAAACCAAACTACATAATTAATTCGTCATAAACTTTTTGTAGATTCAACGTTTAACTTTTAGATATAATTTCCTATAGAAGGATCTTGTGTGAATGGACAGCAAGGTTTGAATTGAGGACCTCAAAAATTATTCAAACTTCTCACCACTAGTTCAATCCTAGTGGGTTGGCCAAGTAGTTGGAATATGACTAATGACTAATTATATCTTAATTGAAAGCAGCTAAAATACAAGGTAATATGCAATTATTCGTAGAAAGAACTATATTTTTTTAAAGTATATTTTCGAAGCAATTTTGAAAGGTGAAAAAATATATTCTTCTAATTATATCATGATTGAAAGCGGCAAAAATACAAAGTAATATGGCAAACACCCTTTATTCTTCAATCTTATCTTTCTTTATTGAGGAATATATACTGTACCCACTTCCATTGGTAAAAAACAGACAAATGGAACTATTGCATTGATTCCTCTCAATGTCTCTTCTCCAACACCGACTATATGCTCCATTAAATATACCTGCAACCTATTTTGTTTCTTGTAGTATGCTAGTAATCTCCATTCCATACTAAGAACCACTTAAATATGGCTTCCAAGAGAATACTAAAGGAGCTCAAGGACTTGCAGAGAGATCCACCAACTTCATGCAGTGCAGGTAAAGAGTTTTAATGAATCTTGAAGAGATATTCTTTTTCCTGCTCAATGTTTCTAAAAAATAATCTGTGTCCAGAAGTATTCTTTCAGACAAAAAAAAAACTATGCTTTTGTCTCGAAGTAAAACTGAGTTTTTTTTTTTTTGATATACTTTTGGAATGGCTGTCAAGATGGGAAAAGAAGCTCCCAATTTGAATTGGGTTATTTAACAATAAGTGTATTGTAATATGCTTGTTATGTTATGATGGGTTTCAGGCCCTGTGGGAGAGGACATGTTCCATTGGCAAGCAACCATTATTGGTCCAAATGATAGTCCGTATACTGGTGGTGTTTTCCTTGTCACCATTCATTTCCCTCCTGATTATCCCTTCAAACCTCCCAAGGTATACACCAAAAACTTTTAAAACACTCTACACATGTTTTCTTTAATTCAGTTGCACCTTGTTAATAAGTTATTCTGGATAGGCAAGAAGCCAAGAAGTCTCTTCCTTTTTTTGTGTAATAGCCTAATAAGATATGTTTGTATTCCACTTCAGATTGTTTATGTCTATGATTTGTTATGTTTTTTTTAATAGACAAATGTTAATAAATTAGTGATTACAAAGTCTGATCTCTCTAGTGTCCTTTATGATTTGTTATGTACAACATGGTTTTCTTTCTAAGAAGGTCTATTACCGCATCAAGATTTTTTATGTTTTGTCATTGAGGGTGCATCAACCATATTTGACTTTAATTCTCTGCAATATCAAGAATGGTTGTGATTTGAAATCTTGATGTTCAATGGCTAGTATAAAAAATGATTTTGCAGGTTGCATTCAGGACCAAGGTATTCCATCCAAACATTAACAGCAATGGAAATATTTGCCTAGACATACTCAAAGAACAGTGGAGTCCTGCTCTCACCATATCCAAGGTGTAAACCATTCCTCATTGATGCCATTAACTTATTTCTATTTTTATATAAATACTGACTTGATTGTTAAAAATGATGATACAGGTTCTGCTCTCTATATGTTCTCTGCTAACAGATCCAAATCCCGATGACCCTCTTGTGCCTGAAATTGCTCATATGTGCAAGGCTGACAAAGTTAAGTATGAGTCCACTGCTAGAAGCTGGACTCAGAAATTTGCCATGGGATAATAAGAATCTCTGCCATCGTGCCTCCTTCAATACTTTTTTGAAATGTCCTAAGACATGTCCTTGAATTTTTGGCATTAGTGAACAACAACATGCATACATATAAGAGTTATTCTCAAAGTTTGTATTGGAGCTTGCTCTCTATGAATAAATGCTACACTCTCTTTTGGTTCTTTTCTTGTATTCGACCTATTAAAAATGGGTTGGTCTAAGGGGTAGGGAACTCACATTAACCAAGTAGTTAGAGATTTGATATCTAAATCTTGCATATACAAAAAATCTGATTCGAATGAGAGATTGCACTTTGTATACCTAACAAATGTTACATGAACTCAATACAGATACTACAAGCAAATTCTAAATTTCTAAATATTACGAATGTTAACAATGAAAAGAGGAAAAAGAGAGACAATCAAGAGGCAATTACTCTAGAGTTTCATAACATAGAATGAACCAAACTTAAGTTAATAGGGTTACAATGAGTATATATATAAAATAATAGAAATGTCTAAAATACTCTTACTACTAATATATAATAATATTATCTAACATCTCTCCTCAAACTCACGATGCATTAACATGGAGCATCGAGAGTTGTCAACTAAAAAACGAAAACATTTAATGAAATGCATCTTTGTGAACAAATCAGCAATTTGTAAAGAAGAAGAGTACGAATACTGGTTATCTTGACTACAAGAGCAAAAGTTTCTTCATAGTCTATACCATAGTGTTGAGAGAAACCCTTAGCAACAAGACGTACTTTGTAGCACTCAACTGACCCATCAAACTTAGTTTTGATCTTGTATACCCAACGAGACTCAATAGCACGTTTTCCATGAGGAATAGGTACTAATTCCCAAGTATTGGTTTTGTGCAATGTAGATAGTTCTTCTACCATAGTCTACTGTCAAAGAGGATCAAGAACAACCTTTTTATAGGAAGAGGGCTCAGACAAAATTGACGAGAGGGGTAACGAGGAGGATCAACAATCGCAGGAGGTGGTTGGATAGCCGGGGGGACAAGAGGGATGTCACCAAAGAAGAAGCAACAATCAAAGAGAAGAACCAACAAAGAGAGAAGCAACGACACAAGAAGCAGAAACCAAAGAGAGGATCATTAGCTATACCAAACAATGACAATAAAGAGAGAAACCAAACCAATAAGAAATCATATCAAATAGTCACAATCAAGAGAAGAACCAAGCCAACAAAAAATCAAACTCAAACCAAATCAAACCAAACCAAACAAAACTAAATCAAACCAAACTAAACAACACTAAATCAAACTAAACAAAGAGAGAATCAACCAAATAGATGAACCACATGAGAGAAGAGCAAACAAATAAAACAATCAATATGGAGAGAAGCAACAAAACAAATCACTAGAGAGATGAGCAATCAAACAGAAGAAGCAACAGATAGCGACAACACAGAAGAAAGCAACCAAATAGATAAGAGAGACAAACAATTAAATCACCAACCAAATCAGCAAAGAACCACAACAATTGAAATCATGTGAACCCAACCAAAATCAGAACTAGAGTCAATGGTAGGAGGAGCAGAAGCAACAACATTGGACGATGGTCCCCTAAACTTCTTCTTATGTGCTCTACCCAATTTCGAACAATGTGCTTTCCAATGTGCTTGAAGAGAATCATCCTTAGCATCAGCCATAACAAATAATGACAAGAAAATACGACAAACACAATCGAGACAAAATAAATTAGGGATAATCTGGTTTTGTGCGAGCACGATTTCTCCCCCTACAGACGTCGTTTCGCCGATCCGAACGAAGACCTGAATGTTTCGAACCTGCTATCCAAAAATCAGTCCGATCCAACGGTTAACGAATGCGCAATTGATGTTTTTGTGAGACTAATTTAACAAAATCGGAAATAGAGTTACTGTTCTCTTTTCTCTTTTGGCGGTTATCTTTTCTATCAAAATAATTTTTCTCTTCTTTATAGTAGATCCCAAAATCAACCAAAACTCTTTGATACCATGTTAACAATGAAAAAGAGGAAGAAGAAAGACAGGCAACACTCTAGACTTTCATAACATAGAATGAACCAAATTTAAGTTAATAGAGTTACAATTAATATATATATATATAATAATAGAAATGTCTAAAATACCCTTATTACTAATATATAATAACATTATCTAACAACTATTTCCTTGAATTAAAAAACCAAACCAAAAACAAATATAGATTCCATAAATTCACGTATGTATAATCTCTACTATCTTAAATTCACGTATACCACACATACACATATATGTAAATTGAATATTTGAGACAAAAATTTACCTCATTGATGCCATTATTTGTAGGGCCAACTCCAGTTAGCATATATGTTCCCATAACCCCACACAATCATTCTGACCACTAGCACCTCTGTTTACCCCAAATCCTACTTCATTGTTTGCCACACAATCAATTTGATCACCGATGCCTCTCTTTAAACCTCCGAGAAGTGACCAACCTCTACAAATTCATCCTTCTAGTCACATTTAGGTCTATTACATTTGGTTAAAAATGAGTTTTCTCCAACGTGATTTATGTTTGGATACTTTTATCAAATGAATTTTGTTTAGATTATATCAATCAAAAGTAATTTTAAATAACTTCAATGGTTTGGTCTAGTAATAAAATGACACATTATATCTACATGTAGAGGTAGTTTTATGAAAGTTAAATATTTTTATTAATGTAACGGTTGTAATTGACTGAAAATGTAAAAATTATTTAAAGTAACAGTGCATATAAATTAAATTCTTAAACTAAATATCATTTTGTAAAATCAAACACGCGAGTGATAATACGTAATTTTAAGGTTTCTAATGAAAAATCAAACATACTCTAAGTCTAACTAATTCATTTATTCCGATTACAAAATGAATAACAAAACAACCATAGTCAATTGTGTTTTCATGACATCAATATCAAATTTACTAAACTTATCTTTCACGTTTCTCCCTATTTGAATTTTCATAACTTCTCTAGTGCCCTCCAATTGAGTATTCATCACTTTCATATTTCATAGGAGCTGATTAACTTAGAGTCAGTATTCCATCTCTGGTAACGGATTTCATTAATTGAATGAAGCCAAAGCCAAATCTTTTTCTTATTCTCTGCATTTGCACATTGTGCATGTTTACTGTCAGTGAGTGTGCGACTCAAACATTCATTCTCTTACACGAACAAGTTACAAAAATGCCTATTACAACCATAAACAACAAAATTAAGTTCAAAACAAATAGAAACACTTATCGATTACCTTAAATTAATTAGCATCATCCAAAGAATGGTTTATTTTGATTCTTGTGTGTTTGCAACGTGCAAATACAATTTAATCTTACATATACAATCAAGGGCATCATCATTTTTCAGAGTAGTAACACTTGAAGACTCCTCACTCCGACTCACATCATACTTGAGAAGATATGAAGTATTTTGTGGTCTAGAAGAATTATTTGTCATTCATTCATACAAAAAGACGAGAGAAATATTTGTAATTGATAAATATAAAATACATGTGATATATATTTGTCGTTAATAAATATAAAAAAAAATGAGATAAATAATTGTACTGATACATTAAAAACACCGAAAACATATTTATCATCGATGAATATAAAAAATATATCAAATAAATATTTATAATTGATGCATAAAAAAACACAAAACACATATTTGTTAATAATAAATACAGAAATTTTTAGAACTAATATTTGTCAATGATAAATATTAAAATAAAATACTCGTAATAAGTCTTTGCCATTAACAAATATTAAAAAAAAAGTAGAACAAATATTTCGCATTGATATATATAATAACATGATACAAATATTTATTATTAATATATAAAACGAGAGTTTTTTTTTTTAAGCAACACATGTAAAATGCCAACAATAAGCTATTCTAATATTTTTTTAGAGCGAATTGCATATCAATTTTAAATAGAAATTAACAATTATTTAAATCTAGAATATCGTAAACTCCAAAGGCATCGATTTTTTTTTGTTTTTTTAAAATCCAAAGATATGATGTTATTGTTTTTAAAAGTATAATATAAGACATAGTACAATGGATGCAAAGAATAATTTTAAATTCAAATATAGTATAAGTAAACTAATGATTTGACTCAAAGAATAATTCTAAATTCAAATATAGTATAAGTAAACTAATGATTTGACTCAAATATAGTATAAGTAAACTAATTCAAATATTTGTCACTAATAAATATAAATATTATTAATAAATATAAAT
>JBBPBS010001017.1:14612792-14640614 GCA_037974835.1 Cicer judaicum
GAAAATTTCAAAATTTCATCAAAATTTTCTAACAAAACTAATAAATTTAGTTATATTATTTAATATAAAATAAACTTCATCAAATTTGTAGCTCAAATCTTCAAATAAACTCATATTTTCATATCTAACAACATCAAATAAATAATGATAAATATGAGTTTATTTGAGGATTTGAGCTATAAATTTGATGAAGTTTATTTTATATTAAAGAATATAACTAAATTTTATAAAAAAAAGAATAATATTGTAAACATTTTAAAACATAAAGATCAAATTAAAACTTAAAATTAAAATAAATAATCAAATTAAAAAAAAAACTAAAACGTTAACTAAAATTAAGTTAAGAACGAATAAATAGTTAAAAAAAACAAAAATAGAGGACAATCCATCTATGAGATGATTGAATGATTCTAATTTGAAGATGCATAACCAACCAATGTGATGTGATTAGCGGGCCAATTCCAGCGATAAGGCCATCACACCTCGTCTTAAAATCAAATCCGCTATTCTGATTTTTTATTAATTTAATTACACAAAAGTGATTAGTGGGCCAAATGATTCCAACGACAACCTCATGTAATTTTATATTTTTAAAATAATTCAACAATCAATTATATCAAATTTGGTTAACATTTTACTATTGCAGTAGTGGATTCAACATTACAAATACAATATATAATGTTTTTCTTATCTATTTTTATGAGGTGTACTTCACCGTTTATTCAACAAATCGAAAGGAAAAAGACTAAACTCCAGTCACAACAAACCAAACCAAAACTACCATTTTCTGTTGTACCTAACATCATATAAGACAAAATATTATCATTTATTAATTAGTCTGTTTCCTCACCAGTGTAGAAGTCTGACAAGAAAATGGTATCAATTTATAATACACAATTGAAATAAGTTTTATACTATATACACAAATTTGTTTGAGCCACACAATTGGACCACGTGAGATATAATGGGACTTTTTGATTAAACGGTAAAAAATAAATATATACATATTACAATATACTATTTTGTGCACAGATAAATTCAAAATAAGTGGCACTGAAAGGTAATACTTTAGACTTCCAATTAGTGGGGCATATAAAAGAATCGGATTTTTAACGTGTTAAACTTTGATTTCAAAGGCAGTATCAAGTTTATCTAGCCAAGCAACCAATAATAAATAAAATTAAATAACATGTTCAAAGTGTGAATTTCATTTATTACACGGAATCCCCTTCAACTGTTATATTCTTGTTGAGCAGTGGCTGCTAAAGGAATTACTTTAAGGTAATGGAACATCTGGTCCTTTTGGTTCTATAAACAAATTCACAACAGCACAAAAAATTAAATATTAAAAAAAGTTGTCAATAATCAACGATGTGCACTCCGGGAATCGTCTTTTTCAGCCTTTTTTTATTTGCATTGTTTTGGATAAACTACACACAGGATCATGATACTCCCTCGGTTACTTTTTACTTGCCACTTTAAAGTTTTTTACACACACCAAGCAAACAATTAATTTTTAATCTCGATATTATTATCTATACTTATCTAATAATAATTTTTAATTATTTATTTTTCATTTTACATATTTCTTTCTTCATAATAAATAAAAAAAGTATTATTGACAAAACAACAATTAACATTTTATTGAAATTTGAAAACGATAAGAAAATAATAACAAACAATTTATAGAAATGTGATATGTGGAAAGGAGCGGAGGGAGTAATAATTATAAACAATTTTTTTTTTTTAATTCCTGAGAAGTATTTCATAACATCTTATAATTTTGACGTGTACGGTTGATATTTGTTTATGCGAATTCAGTTTGTATACTATAGATTTTTAAAAGTTGTTTTTTGAATGCTAAAATGATACTTACATTTCATACTAACAAAAAATGGCGCGTAGCATTGTTCGCATCTGCACAGACGTGGAAGATGACGTGGCGGCATGCATAGTAGATTTTCATAATAGCAATCTATTGGTAAAAATAAATGAACTCAGTCTACATAATGTAGGTTAAATGAATTCACATGCGCAAAAGAAAAAATAATGTGGGTAAACTCGATTCAGAAAAGCACATTTTGGTTATTATGAAAATATTGTTCTAATTTTTAGGCGCAGGTGAAGATTTTAGGGAAGTAAGTAAAAAAAAACATAAAGCATGTATAATGATTCCATACTTAATGGTCTATACTTGTAAGTAAGAAGAGTTTTACTTTAGGAGTAATGCTTTTGTAGTCACAGGCACAAATATTGCTATTTATTATAATGGGATGAGAGAATTAAATGTACCATATATATTATAATCATGTCTTTTATATAAAAGTTACAAGTTACGTTTATATATAGATATTCATGATAAAAAATTATTTAAATATTATGATTATTTAAAAATATATATAATTTTATCATAAAATAATTAACACAACTACAACATTTATTAACTAAACTCAGATGTAAAAATAATAATTTTTGATTTTATTCTTTATCTATTCATAATTTCAAAAAATTTATAGAAATGAAAAATATATAAAAAGAATGTAAGTAGGAAGAAGCAGCAGGGCAGGGAAGTAACCCTGCAAGGTAGGTGAAAGGGTATCGTTTATGAGCCCCGTAATAATCGTTGAATAGTCTTTCATCGGTTCATGTAAAATGAGCGGTTATCAAGGATTTCCCGCTAAAATGTCCGGTGACTCTACTCTCGATGACTCAAAACCATTGTTTGTTTGCGGTTGCACCTGATACCATATCATCATCATCATTATCATCATCATTTATCACACACACTAACCATAAACTATCAAAATATCAATCAAAACAAAACTAATACAACTCGCTATCCTTTCTTTTCGCGGCAATTTTATTCCTCGCCGACACTTCTTTCTTCTTCATTCTTTTTCCCTTCCAATTTTAACATTTCGTTTTTTATTTTATTTAACAACACACCTTTTCTTTTCTGTTATAATTATTTTATTATTATTATTATTCCATACCTGATTTCTTGTTCTATTCAAGATATATTTAATTTAGTTGAAGCAGGTAGGCTGGCTGATGCAATTAAGCGGTAAATTCAGTTAAAAAAGCATGTCATTATCAAACCATTTATTTAGGTATATATTTCCTTTTCTCTTCTTCTCTTAATTCTTCAATACTTTATATATAATATCTATTTAATTAATGATAATGAAGGACTCGATTAATTAATTGCGTCGTTATTTTCATTCAATAAGTCATGTGATTTTCATTTTTCAATGTCCTTTTCACCCCATTCTCTCGCCATAAATTACTAGTATTTCCATATGTTTTGCAGAGAATGGGATGATGGTTTACACATCAACTTGGAGTAACATATATTTGCAGGACTTGTTCTGTAAATTGAAGGAGGAATTGAAATATTGAACAGAACAAAACAGAATGACAGTTGAAAAGAGGTTTGTTTTGGTTGGGATTAGAATAGATAGCCATAGCAGAGAGCTTCTCAATTGGGCTCTTGTTAAAGTTGCTGAACCTGGGGATTGTGTTATTGCTGTACATGTAGTTAAAACTAAAAGTTCAGGTCAAAAAGTTCACAGCTTATATTTACTTTTTTCCTTTAAATGTTTATTTTTTGATGTCCTTCTTTTAGTAGTGAAAGATGTTACCTTAATGCAGATTGTGTTTCCCAAAATAAGACCCTCATAGATGGCTATTTAGAGGTTTATAAAGGCTTGTGTCATGCAAAGAAGGTACGTAAACTGTTATTTATACAAACCAGCAACTGTGTAGACTAATCTCTTGAGTTTCTGACATCCATTTAAGGGGTTGACACCTCCAACATAAACCTTTTTTAGGCCTTATTGTTGTTCCTCTTCTTTCAATTAAGAGGTTGGGAAATTTATGTGGCCTATTTGGATTTCAGGTTGGTCTTTCTGGTCAAATCATAACAGGAAGGTCCATTAAAAACATTCTTGTTAGAGAAGCAAAAAACCATGATGCTCTGTCCCTAGTGGTGGGGTATGTGGAGATTGCATTTCACAAAATTTGTTTTGTTTGTTTTGCCTTCTTTGGTTAGTCTAAAAGACTGAAACATGTTTTTCAATTGAAGGGGTCGAGCTTCCACAGCTAAATATTGCGCCAAACGACTTCCACCCACCACCAATGTTCTAGCCATCCAAGATTCAAGAATTATTTTCAGGAGGTGCACCAATAAACAACCACCAGGTTTGTGTCCGTGTCCTTAATTAGGCCATGTATCAGTTTCATAGAAAAATTATTTCACTAGTGAGTCAGTGACAAGAAAGTATAGTAAGTTTTGTTTCTGATTAGTATGGTTCGTATTTATTGATAAGTGGACGCTCGAGCTGAGCGAGTGGAGCTGAAAATTTAACGAGGGTAGCATAGGCCTTTTGTATTAGCCCATTCCTATTTGAATTTCAACTAGGAGAGTTGGGGTGTGGGCTGCTTAGCCCCCACACGGATAAACTATTGATCTGAATTGTTGTATTTAAAAACTATATTACACTTTGTTACTTTAGGAATTGCATAATTGAAAAACTACAGTAGCTACTCGTCTATCGGAGACGTAGGCACAATTAACCAAACTATGTAATCAATCGTTTGTGTTTTTGCATGTTTATTTATCCATTTTTCTTTAGAAATGGAGTTTCTTTTCAAACAATTTCCTCCATTTGTGACAGGTAGTCTAATATTGGATCCAAGACCAAGTTTAACAAGCATAGATAACCTGAGTGACAGAACAATCCAGTCAGAATTTGGTTGCTCCGTGGAGGAAGAAGAAAAATCACTACCCCAAAATACCAAAAAATTGAAAGAAGAAACAGTTGACGAATCAGAAAGGTACAAGTCAAGGTCGAACTCTATTTTTGCAGGCAAAGGTTCTATGCAGAAGCTTGGATGGCCTCTACTCCGCAGAGCAAACTCAGAAATATCAGAAAGGCCTCATGGAAGGGACATGTCAGTAGTACAATGGGTAATGAGCTTACCGGACCGTTCACCACATAGTAGTCCTCAATCATCTTCCCCTGATGAAAACCCATTCGAAAGGAGCATCAGTGACATTGAGGATGAACGCTTCAAAAATTATTTACATCCTTATGTTGTACGACCAAAAGGTCTAGAAGGGATATTAAATGTAAATTCACTCAATTGCATGTGGTTTAGCCTTGAGGCTCTCAAATCTTGCACTAGCCAATTCTCTTCAGGTTGAAACACTGCTCTTTATTATGTTCTCCCTCTCAATTTTTAATAAACAGCTGATATGAGAAGTTTCTTTTTTATATATATATAAGAGACATGAAGACTCTGCCACATGACATGACATAACGTAGATATGCAAATTGTGTTTTGTTAATATTATAATTCGATATGACCTTGTATTCGTTTACAGAAAACTTGATTGGGAAAGGAGGGAGTAACCGTGTGTATAAAGGAGTTCTCTCTGATGGAAAGCCAATTGCAGTTAAAGTATTGCACTCATCAAAAGAAGCCTGGAAAGATTTTTCTTTTGAGATAGAAATAATATCCTCATTGAAGCACAAAAACATTTCTCAACTACTTGGGATTTGCATCGAGGACAATACTTTATTATCGGTTTATGATTATTTCCCCAAAGGAAGCTTAGAGGAAAATCTACATGGTAAACTTTAAATGGATTTTCATTTTCACTTTTCAACCATCATATGAATATAAATTGTTGGAAATGGAAACAATGCTTATATGGATTTATAAATGGATGTAGGAAAGAACAAGAATGAATCCTTTTTGTCATGGGAAGTGAGATTTAATGTAGCTGTTGGAATAGCTGAGGCTCTTGATTACCTACATACAGAAGCTTTGAAGCCTGTTATACATAGAGATGTCAAGTCTTCAAACATTCTTCTTTCCGAGGAGTTTGAACCACAAGTAATCAATTTTTTTTTGACATCATTAGTAAAACATTGATACTTCATGATTGTGTCACTCATGAATCATAATTTTCCTTTTGTTGTAGTTGTCTGATTTTGGACTTGCAATATGGGGACCAACAACAACATCCTTTTTGACACAAGAAGATCTGGTAGGAACATTTGGTTACCTTGCTCCTGAATACTTCATGTATGGAAAAGTCAGTGAAAAAATAGATGTCTATGCCTTTGGTGTAGTACTACTTGAGCTAATATCAGGTAGGGAGCCAATTAGCTCTGAACCTTGCAAAGGACAGGAGAGCTTGGTTGTTTGGGTAAGAGTTAACTCCAACTAAAATAAATTGACTAATGTGAATTATCTTCGTAGTAAATACCAATGTTTTAAAAACCGAAACAAACATTGAACTGGTGAGATCCCTAAATCATGGTTTAACTACTTTAAACCATTTGAATTGGAATGAAACCACGATTGAACTGCTTAAATAACTGAATGGTAGACAGTGTCAAGTCACGGTTGAACTGTCCTGTTTGGTTTTTAAGAGCATTGATAAATATGTTTTATTTGTACACTATCGAATATGAATTATAAAAAATGATTTCATTTTAGGCAAAGCCAATAATAGAGAATGGGGATATTAAAGATTTGTTGGACCCAAAATTAGAAGGGAATTTTGATGAGACCCAAATGCAAAGAATGGTTTTGGCAGCATCTTTATGCATCACAAGAGCTGCTAGACTTCGTCCTAAATTAAAACAGGTGATAAATAATTCTTAATATGAAATCACATTAGCATTTATATTTTAAAAAATCTTCAGCTCCTGAAGTTTATCACTCCTATTTACAGATACTGAAGATCCTAAAAGGAGATAATGAAGTTGAATATTGCTTCAATGAGCATGCAGACAATGAAGAAAACATTGATGACGAAGTGTATCCAAATTCAAGTGCAGAGTTACACCTAAGTCTTGCATTACTTGGTGTTGATGATGACACTACATCATGTAGTAGTACAGACCACAGCTATAGTGAATACTTGAAAGACCAATGGAGCAGGTCTTCCAGTTTTAATTAGTTTCTTTCAATTCTATAACACCTATTTCTCATTAGTTTGTACATGTACAGTTAAATTAAAAAAAGGAAAATAAAAGGGTTACCCCGTTGATGAGGGGTTTGTATATTCAGAAAGGTAATTTTCTTATTAATTTATTCTACAAATAATTTTATTTGGGAATTAGGTTTATGATAAATGCATGTATCATTTGCAATAGTTGAAAATGCCACAACTTTTTTATACCCCAAAATGAAAAAGTAAATTAAGATTCTGTAATATATGCAACTCATCCTCCCATATAAAGAACTCTGTTCTCCACCTTCATTTCTAACACCATACCTCATCCTTCCATTGTCCCATATAGAAAACAAGAGCATCTCTGGAACATCGTTGAGAACACAGTATATAAGATAACACCAAAAGGAACACTTGGCAAGATTTCAATATTCTATTATCATCTTTGCACTAAAACAACACATCCTTATTATAAAAAATAGAATGATTATCTAAATTCAAACCATTTTTTTTTTCCAATTGTAGTATTACAACTCCAGATTTTTATTTTAATACCAAGTCCCTAACTTAGTTTGGACAAACATACATTTTCTCATCTAACCCAGACATTTTAGCTTTTATTTATTAAAACAAATTAGTCATTTCTTTTTATTCTCCAAATAAGTCATTTAACTTTCGTAATATTAACGAGTTCATATTATTATTAATTTAAGTAAATTGTACAATCGATTTAATCATATTTAGTTTGTCCGATAATGTAAAATTTCCATCGTTTGTTTGTTAACATTAATAAAACATAAAGTTGACACAAAAGCTATAAAATAATATTTTGATGTTATGAAAATTTGAAGTCCTACTTTATTTGAAAATTTACTTAAATTTTATTATTAAATATATATTCATTTCAATCTTAAATATAAAAAAATTAATAAATCAACAAAAATAAATATATTTAATTTAAATTTTGAATTAAATACATAACTTTTGTTGATCAAATTTTTTTTTTATATTCAAGATCATAAAAAGTATTTTTTTTTTCATTAAATCAATATAAATTTTTTATTAAATTAATTAAATAAAAAGAATTAATTATAATTTCCAAAAGGAAAAGCGTTGCACAACCTTCTTCTTCGTCCCTTCAAGATTCATCGATCTTCTGCCTACAAAATCGTTAATTTTGTGTGGCAAAAAAGAGAGAATTCTAATCTCCCCAAAACCTCCTCTCTTTTCTCCCCTTCCTTATTCAACACAAAAAAATATATCATTTTAAAAAATAAGCCTTACAAGAATACTAACAAATAGAACCATTGTAATAATATAAAAATCATACTCAAATTCAGTACAATAACAAAAATATAAAAGAAGAAAAAAATAGATTTGGAAATACCAAAGAAAACTCAAAGATATGAGAATCTCATATCTAAAAGAAGCTAAACAAACTGAGCGGTTTTGATGATGACAAACAGTAATGTTGGAAGTTTGAATAAGAAAAGAAAAATAAAAATAAACACTTAATGAATTTAGATTTTTGTGAAATTTACATGGTCAATATAATAATATCTTTTAATCTAACTATCTATTTTGTAAAATTTATATTTGTTAAAATATTATTAAACTGTATAATATTGATGAAATTGAATTCCTCTCATATTTGTAAAATGAAATATATTGACTCTAATAATAAATTTAAGATAAATTATTTTACTTAATAATTTAATATAAATGATAAATTTATTAATATAATTATTAATTATTGACATAATATATTAATAATTAAACATATAAAATATTATATAAAATTTGTATTGCTTTCACCAATTTATTTTCAATATTGCTGTAACTTTAAATGCAAATATTATTATGTATATTACACGGATTTTTTATACTAGTATATATATATAAAAGAAACTTACCAAATGAAATAGATTTTACGATAAAAATGTTAGATGGTTAAATTGTGACATACAACCGTATATTAATAGTTATGATTAAAATTTACTTAAACGACATATAATTATTTAAAATTTTATTTTTATAAAACTCATTTAATTTTATATGCTCTTAATATATATATATATATATATATTAACATGATATTAACGACCCATACAAAGTCCAAGATCTTGGTTTAATAAAAGTAAGCAAATCTTTTACAAAAAGATCTAGAATAGTTTATTAATGACCCTAAATCCTAAATCCTAAACCCAAACAAGTATTCACATCTCATGTTTTATAGAAATTCACTTTTTACTCCACATTTATAAAAAAAATATTTTGACCATTAAAAAAAATCTTAATATTTTGGTTTAATATTTAAAAAAATATTAAATATATTTAATATCTGGGTTCGAGTTTAGGTGCATGATGAATTTTAATTTTAGAAAAAATTTATACCTGCACTCGCACTTAATCAAAACGGATTTTCTCCGTCCAAATCAAATTAACTTAAGTAGGTATATACGAGTATGGATAATGTTATCATTTCTATGCAAAATCAACACTCTTAGAAGTTATATCCTACAAAGAGTATTGATTTGACACAATATCAATTAAATTATATGATTAATCAAACGAAAATCATTATTTGAATAAAACAAAACAGTGAAATAGAACAAAATATAATAAACCAAAAAAATATATATATATTATCTCACATATACATCGAAAAGCACAAAGAAAGAGCATCATATCAAAGTTTTCCCTTGCATTAATAGTTATTTATTCTTTGGTACTCATAAATTATAGACAAAATATAATTTTTATTTGTATGAGTATTATAGTTCTTAAATGTATTAAAATTATAAAAATAGAATAAAATATGTGTTTTTTATTAGATAGTTTGGTTAACACATGTGTCTTTTGTTATTTTTTGTCAGTCAATAATTAATTTAATTTATAAAATTATAAATAAAAGATATACTAAATGATACTTTTGCAATTTTAATATATTTATGAATTATAATAACTCTTCCTTACATATTTAAAAGTCAATGGAATATAAAGTTTAAAGTGATAAGGAAATAATGGTTCGATTTTCACCTTCACCACAAGCTTTATAATTATTAGCAATACTAATATAACATTTAATATTTTCAAAAAACATATTTATAAATCAAGAAAACTATATACCCTAAATTATATTATTATAGGACTACCCATGTCAAAAAAAAATAATTAGTTTAAACAATGATCAAACTTTCAATTTCCTTTGTCATCAGTATTAAACACACTTGAAATTAATTGCAATAGAATACAATATATTGTATAATCAACAACATTAAATAAAATTAATTAAAGGATAAAATACTCACATATAATTATTTTGTTTTTTATTTTTTGATTATTAGAGTAGTGTGTCTTTTTATTATTCTATCGTTTGTCCGCCATCATGTAGTTAGTAAAATTCAGCTACTAAGAATCTTTACAACCCTAAAAATACTCATCCACCCCCTAAAATGATTAAAATTAATTTTGAATAAATTAATTTTATAAAATTAATTTTAGTTAAAAGTGAGTTGAATGTAAAATAATTTATTTTATAATATTTTGAGATAAAAATGAATTAAACAACAATTTTTAGTGTAAAAATAATATATAAACTCAGCAGCTACAATTCTTAGCTTCAAACTAAAATCAATTATAAAGACGAAATCAATTCTGCACGATAACATTATAACAATTTAAAATCAATTTTACAGTTGCAGAATTAATTTTGACTCCACCAAAAATATAATCAAACATGTAATTAATATCATCAAGGTAAAACAACTTTGGAATTGGTTGAAAATAACTTCTTTCACTCATTGACACCAGTTGAAAATAAAATAATTGTTTGACACTAACCACCAAAATAATTAGGTTGGTGGTTTGACATGCATATTGGGTATAACCTAATAAATTTTATTTCTCTTGGTGATTGAAATTCAATTTAAGAATCTAAGAGTGTGATATGTGTTAATGCATTAATTGATTTTTAAGTTAATACTACTCTTGAATAAAATATAAACAAACTTTTGTTGTTTTGGAAGATGTTAGAACATCTAAATCATCAACAAAGTTAAAGATGTTAATAAATTGGGCAAAATAATATATTTAAGTACATTTAGTTTAAAATTTAAATAATTTTTTAAAATATTCTATTTTAGATTTCTTGGTGATCAATTATGTAATCGGTTTGAAGTACATACAAGATCCTTTTTGAATTTTCTATTTTGAATCTTTGGACATGTAAGGTTTTTGTAACCAAAATGCATTTATAAACTTAAAGAACTGACTTGTTAACAAAAACTTAAAACCTCTAATTTGTTAAAAACAAATAACTTAAAAGTACCAATCGATGCATTTACCCTATCCAAAATTACGTGAGAATCAAAATTGACAGCAAAACATACACGGGACAAAATATATATTTTCATTCATCCAAAAATTGGCTTCCATACATGTAAGTCATTATCTTGAACAACAACTTCATCGCATGCAAAAGCTTGTTGTCTATTAGTAATCACTCGATCACAAAAATATATACAATTAAGGAACAATCACATTGACTCATCATATGGCTTTCTACATGGGTTATTTTTGGAAAACTAAAATTGGTCTATTGAAACCAGTCTTGCTACCTGATGAAGTGAATTGGTCTATTGAAACCAGTCTTGCTACCTGATGAAGTGATCACTTCTACCGTTCTAAATCCAATCTACGAATAAGTTAATATCATGCATTAGCATCTAAACAAAATAGAAGTAGTAAATAAATTGGCCAAACAAAATTAATGCTTATTAATAGAATAAACTTCAAAATATAATTTTTCAAGTTTAATATAATTACACCCTATGTATGGCAGTCGAATGACTGACACTCGTAATATAGCACTAAGACTACTCAAGAAATTAGAAGAAGAAGAAGTACGAAGGGGGAGAAGTGAGAAAAGCCTCAGATACGGAGAGCTTTTGGTGTGCTTTTCCAACTGAGGTGAACTCTCTATTTATAGAGGAGTTCAGCAACTGGATCTGAGAAAACTGGGGGATCCATAATGCACGAAGTCCATCAGCTGACCACTTGATGAGTGCCTCAGAAATAGGAGATGTGATTTGACTATGCCTCAGAATTAGGAAACGTGATTTGACCATTACTTCTTGACCGGGCAACAAATAAAACATGGGAAATACTCAGCTTTAGGGTTTTGACCGGGCAAAACAAAAGCACAGTCAAATTAGGGTTTTGACTGGATCAGCTTATTGATGTTGACTCATTAAAATAAATAATTAATTTTCATATGTTTAAAAATAATTAATACAAACCAAACCAGATCGAACGGGCGGCGGCGGCGCGCGCGCACGTGTGGTGGTCTATTTGCTTGCGTTCTCCCTCCTTCACAAAATTGCGGTGCCCCTTGGGGCCCAACCCAAGTGTCATACCTACACCTTATAAATGCTCTTAAAGTGTGTATTCTCTCCTATGTGGGACTTCACATTTTTCAATTCACAACATTTAATACCATCATCAATACCATTTATTCTCCATCATTTCCAATAATTCTTCTGGTCGAAACTTAATATTATGGTAGTTGGCAGCAGTGGTCTGCATAATAGAGAAAAATGACTCAATACTAACCCGTTTCTTATTTTGTGTAAATAGTGAAGAGATTTAAAAGTTAAAGTATTAGCATATTGATAATGCATTAGTAGTCGCTCCTAATATGAATACTTAATAGATTGACAACATCACTCAAAGTAATCGTTATTTCACCAATTGACATGTGAAATGGCGAAGTCTCAAAGTGTCTTATTTCCGCAAATGCATAAATCAAGTTGTTGTCAATTAACTTCACATTATCCCGTTGTAGTGGAGCTAATCTAGACAAATTCGTAGACGCCTCTATAACTCACGAGAGTACTTGTGAAGAAAATTGTTGAAGCTGCTTTTCATGAGCAATTATCCTTAGCATTGGTCGCTTCTCCATACAAATAAAATACATGACATTAAAATTAATTATAGAACAAAAATAATAATTAATTCAAATATTTTTAATGCACCTTAAATAATAATTCATTTAACATAATTGACTATCCACAGTCTAACAGAAACATGATACTAGTATCGTGTAAGGACAAACATATCATATGGTCCTTCAAGATATCGTGTAAGCTCTCTCTCTTGTTGTACATATCCTTCCTATATATGGTCCTCATGTTGTACAACCTCTTTTTCATCCTATTGTATAACAACATTAGCCTCAAGGATAAGTATATGACATTGCTCTCCTTCATCATCATCTTTCACAATAAATTGCCGTCTCCTTCAAGATGTTGTGGATCGAATTATTTTTGAAGAAGCATTCGTCATAGTTAATGAAGTATCAACGTCACGTGCTATTCATACTATCTTGCCGTCTAGTCCTCTAGCACCAATACCCACTAGAAGAAATAAAAGGAGTTAAAGAAAAAAAATAAAAAACAAAGGGAAAAGATGAAAAAAAAATAAGAAATAAAAAAATTTAAGAAAACTTGTGGTTTTAAGTTTTTCGATGGTTACCACAAAACTTTTTTTATGTTTTTCGGTAATAAGGTGTGATCTGAAAATCTTTAAAAAACAATAAAACTATAAAATTCTATAAAACTTCAAATAAATTTTCGGTAAAGAGGTTTATACTAAAAAACTAAAAAAAATAAATTTAAAGTGTAAATTCTATATATATCGAAAAACTTAAAATAATATTATAAATAAAAATGACAACTTTTAATATTTATACGAAAATAAATATATCAATTTATTACATCTATATGGTAAACTTCTAATGTAAAGAATACATAGTAAAATTTCCTTTTATCTTTAAACGTATTTACATTTCTCATTTTTCTTAAAAACGAGTCGAAACCAGAAATTTGTCAATTGCACAAGCCAACCAACCACATAGTCAATCAAATTTTTGTGACCCAAACCACCACTAAACCTCACAATAATGGAAAGATTATATGTTTTGTTATGGATGAACTTATTGACCAGTTTGTAAATGAGATGTTTCGTTTGGCAATCAAACAAACGTGTAAGCATCATGACGTTAATTGTTAAGAAATTTAAAATGGGCATGGTACCACAATAAAAAATATGGACTCAAGTGTTGATGTGTATGTGACCTCAATATAGATGTGCTGTTATAGTGATATTTGGGTAGATGGAAAAATAATTATGTCAGCACAATCATTTGAGTTATATGAGAATAAAGATGAACAATGTATTCTTCCTTATATTTTTTGTTTTCATAAAAGTCAAATAATTAAAATTAAATTTTGAAATTCGATTTTTTTTCACTTAAAAATCTAGTTGGACAATCTAGATAGTAATATTCACATAGACCTTTTTTTAACATAAATTTAATGAACTATCAACATCCTTACGAGTATTTATTACAATAAAATAAGAAAAATTATTGTTTTAGATTCATGACTAAAGAAATCTAAGGCATATTTGTTCTACCCCTATAGAATTTGTTTTGTTTATTGGGGGAACAAGAAGAAAATAGAAGTTTTCTAGTGTGGACCCGTCAATCGCATAAAACTCTGTAATGATACATGGAGAACTTAAATTTTCAAACACTGTTAAATCTATTTTTATTTTTTTTAAATTTATATCTTTTTTTCTATCATATTACATATATATCAAATTATTTTTTCTCTATTTTTATTCTCTCAATATGTATATTAAATTTATGAGTATTTATATAATTTCCTTTAAAAAAAACATGGACATTGCTTATTGCCTGATTTATCTTTTGAAAGAAATAAAGAAAAAAAACTAAATTATTATTTTGATCTTTAAATTCTTTTTGTTTAAATATGCTTTTGTTAGTTACTTCGATCATTCAATATTAATGAAAAAATATTAAACCATAGCTACATGTCACCTTGATCCGGTTATTAGACTATATGAGTTTACAAACAACATTTCTTTTCTATATACACATCCATCGACACCATTTTTCTTGATCAACATTCCAACAATACAGTAAAACCCACATACATCTAAACTCAAAAAAAAAATTCTTCAATTAGATAAACTTAAATATTTTTTTCTTAAATTCATCTTTTTCTTTTAAATTCCGGACATATCAAAAAATAAAAAATAAATCTAAAATAAAGAAGATAGAGAACAAACTTAAAACATATCAAAATACAATAAATAAATCTAAAATAAAAGAAGATAGAGATAAATAACTAATAGTCATATTTTTCTATTATTATTATTTTTGGTTTCTTTAAACATAAAAAATAAATAAAAACAGCAGATAAATAAATCTAGATAAATCATTCAGCAAACCTAGAATAATTAGAATAATCTTTAACACTAATTTAACTTTTGTGGGTTGTTTTCTATTTTTCAAATCTCTTCATTTTAAGGTAAAATTTAGATTTTTTTGGAACTTGTTCAAATATCCATTTGTAATATTGATATTGTATTTTCTCTCTCTTTGTTTTGGGATGATAATATATAGTAGAAGAAGGCGGATGCGTTTGGAAATAAAATGAATAAATTGTTCATGTTGAATTTGATTTTCCAGTTGAATTTCATTTACTTTTTTTAATCTCAATCAGTTTAGTTGACATCAACTATTATTTATCTTTTTTTTTCAATAAAATCAACTATAAACAATGTTATTAAAATAGAAAATTTGACCTCTAATGAGACATAAATATAATATTTTAATATTTTATAAAGAGAAAAAAAAATCTAATATTTTTTAAAAGATATTTTATTTCTGTTTTATTTTATATTAAATTTTATATTTCAATATATTAATCTTGACGAAAAGTATCAAAATGATTAACATAATTATAATCAAAGTAAAGATTAATTAAGAAATCAAAATAAAATCTAAAAAAAGTTAAAAGATAGAGAGAATAATTCAGTTTAAAGAAAAAGCTAAACACTGTAAAGAAAATACTAAACAGTAAACAGTTTGACGAATGTCAGGATTATTGGCCTTTGATAAGATTCGTTCTGTTTTCAGTGTTTTCAGTGTTTTGTGCGTTGATAGTTGATACTCCCATGTTACACTATTTTATCACAGCAAAAGAAGCCTGCTTCTATGGTGCACATTGCATGTGTACGACATGTGGTCCATACTCCATATTGGATCAATATTAATCATCTAATTAGTACATAAATACCATGTACCCACCACATACAATCATTTTCCTAAGCAGAAAATTAATATGTACTCCTAAATTTTTGTTCAGTATATCTTAAACTTGAAAAATTATATTAATATATATTTATATTTATAATCAAATTTATTATTAATTTATCAGATTTTTATTAGATTTATAATTATTTCAAACTTTAAAAAGCAAAGATTAATATTAGGTATTTGGATTTATTTTCGATTTATTTATTTTTTATAAATTTAAATAAAATAATTTGAATTTTTGTTATTTAATTTAATAAAAATATTATATTTTTAAAATTGTATTTTTTTTATTAAAACTGTCCTGACGTTGCCGTATATGTGATATTGCAGATTTGTCCTTTTCTCTCTCCACCGCGAATCTCTCCCCCCGCCACCACTCACTTCTTCAATAATCGTCTCTGGCGACCTTCCTCCTCCTCTCCACGACAACTTTTTCTCATTTGCTCCGCTTCATCCTCACCATCAACCCTTCTCCGTCGTGGATTACCTTGCAGATCTATATTCGGTTTTTCTCTCCTTGTAATGTATGGCCCCTTCTTTCTCCGACGAATTTCCCGGCAACATTCTTCCTCTCCTTAATCTCCACGATGGTAGCTCCCTTATCATCATCTCCCTCATTCTTCACATCTTTTAGATCTGTTCCATTCCCTTAGTATGATTCTTTTTTTAAAAATAGCATGTACAAAAAATGATGAAACTTGGTGGATTTATGGCAAAGATTCACATGTCTATAGTGGTCGAAGATGATAAAGATTCGCAGGAAAAAATCAAAAGAAGAATTAACTGTTTGTGCAGACAGGGGTGGGAGAATTGAAAAGTTTGATCCTGTGTGGAAAGTACATAATAGATTCAGTGGATTTGTTTTGATCCAAGGGTAAATAATGGTGGTCCAGTGGGAACCATATGTTATACTTGTCCTTGTCTAGGAACAAGCTTGTTCAATTTTTATTTTTATTTTGTTATTGTATTAAAGTAAACAATGTAGAATTAAAATACTCAATATTTTGTTATAAAATATTATTTAGCTATAAGTCAACCTATCGAAAAATAATTTATCCGTTTGGCGTAAAATATTCACACTCATATATTTTTCTTTAATCATACAAAAGACTTTTGACAAGTTTTTTATTAGCAATTTTAAACCGTTACCAAATAATACTTTTTTTCGGTACAATTGAGTAATACTTTTTATAATTCAATTTTTTTATAATAGAAACATATTAAAGATTCTATACTTTTTTAGTATAATTTTATATCGAACGTTTATACATTTTAGTTTAATTACAATATAAATCAAATATTTTAAAACATCCTATGATTGAGATTCGCTCTCACTTGTAAACAAATTAAATCTTGATTTAAATAAACTGAGGAAGTTCAACATTAATTTATTTATAATTTATTCATGACATAATCTTAATCTTTCGGCGTGTTTATGTGACTGTGGATCCAAAGTACTGGGTCCTACGGAAATTATCAATCTTTCTTGACAAGGTGTTTCATGAAACACGTATAAATTGCAAACGATTGAGAAGGAGATAGATAGCCAACAAAAAAAAAAAATTGGAATCTGTCAACTTATCGCTTCCTTCTGGTACGTCCATTTTTTCTTCTCTGTCAATTTCACTGTCTTTTCATTAGGGTTTCCATTTAATTGCCAATAATAATTCAATCCAATCACACTATTTTATTTTTCAATCAATTAATACGATTCTGTTTAGTATTGTTCTGCTTTGAGTTCGCATTAACACGATTTTATGTTTTTCGATCAGGTTTAGCGGTTTGGTAGTTTCGGTGTGTTGATTTAGGGATTTGATACCAAATGGAAGACGGTGAGCTTGATTTCTCGAACCATGAAGTGTTTTCGAGTCCAAACATGGGTGAATTTCCAAGTAGTGGTTCAATGGACAGTTTCTTTGATGAACTCTTGAAAGACTCACACGCTTGCACTCACACTCACACGTGCAACCCACCTGGTCCTGATTCTTCACACACTCACACGTGTTATCATGTTCACACCAAAATTGTGCCTGCACCTGAGGAAGATCAGATTGGTACTGATGATACTGCTGAGTCTGCTGAAAAGAAGTCTAAAAAACGTCCTACAGGTAATAAGGAAGCGGTTAGGAAGTACCGTGAGAAGAAGAAAGCTAGGGCTGCATCGTTGGAAGAAGAGGTTATGAAATTGAGGGCTTTGAATCAGCATTTGATGAGGAAGTTGCAGGGTCAGGCTGCTTTGGAGGCTGAAGTTGCTAGGTTGAAGTGTTTGTTGGTTGATATTAGGGGAAGGATTGAAGGAGAAATCGGATCGTTTCCATATCAGAAACCTACTAATGCTAATCCCGCAATTCCAAACTTGCCTGGTTCTTATGTTATGAACCCTTGTAACGTGCAGTGTGATGATCGGGTGTATTGCCTTCGTCCTGGAGCAGATGGGAATATTGCAGAAGGGGCGTCGCCTAATGGGGAAGGATTTGACGGTTGTGAGTTTGAGAGTCTTCAGTGTCTTGCGGGCCAAAATGTGGGGATTAAGGATCTTCATGGTTGTGGAGTTGGACAGACATTGTCTAATGTCAACCCTACAGCATCCATTAAAAGAAAAGGTGATGATTGATTATGCTCACACTCTAAATATTTGATTTTTTTTAATTCAAATGTATATTTTGTTTCTTTTAATTGTTGCTGCATGATGTGATCTTCCTAGTATCAAATCATTGTTTGGGATCCAGTGATAATTGCTTGTCTCGTTATTTAATTTTTGCTTTGTAAATGTGCAATATAAAAAACATTGAGAATTAAACATCCAATATAAAAAGCATAGCTTTCAATAACAAATTTGTTTTTGCATCAAGTTTAATTGCAAAAATTAATCCATGTAGCTGACTTTGCCTTATGAGGAAAGGCTTTCATTGTTGTTGCTGTATGTTTAATTGCTAATAATGCATACTTGTCCTTATCTCTGGTGCTAAAATCTGATTGCTAAGTTTTTAATACATAATGATTGTTAGCGTCTGTTAATGCTAGATTTTTATAGGGCTAGTAGACTGTTAGTTATTACTAGTTACTACTACTAGTAGTATTGTTACAGAATTCGTGATACTTATATATATTCATTAACAAATGGGGCCAAATAATGACAAGATTCTTTTATAAGATTTAAGCAACTGCCATTTAAAGGTTAAAAGACTTAATGATTGTAGTGAACATTTTTTTTCCAACTGTACCAAAAAACTTGAGACTAGTTTTTGTTTATGAAAAAGTGACAATATAACTTTTTTATCCCTATCTCCAAAGAAATTGGGATTGAATCTGGTGTGATGACTTCAGGGTATGGAAGTTGCATATTCTTGCTTCTCATCCTTTAACATGATCTAACAGATCTTTATTTAACAGGAAAATCTCGTGCAGCAAAAGCTGGTTGAAGAATAAATAAGCTTGTGGTTTTTCGTTGTTGCCATGGACATGGTAATATATCACTTCCAATAACTTATTACCGGCTGCAGCATCAACTATTTATCGAGTAACTTTTGAAAATCGGTCTCTTTTTGACCTCTGCTGCGCTATCATGGTTTGGATGGATGTTCTACCATGGAAGATTAGTAGTTGATATGTGTTCGTTATGCAGAAATAGTAGTTGACGTGTAGTCAGCATAGCTTATTGCTGAGACAAATTGGTGCTTTCCTATGCAATTAAGTTTCGTGGTGTTTTGCTTGTGCATGAACTAGTTAAACTGGCATGCTAAATGTTTTTATTCTATTCAATTTAAAATGTGCTAAGCATTGGAGTAGTTTTTTGCTTTGTTTAATGAGATGATGGTTAAGTGGTGATTCAAGTTTTGCTTGTGCATGATTCTAAGTTCGCGAATTTTGCATTTATGGATTACAGAACTTGGAGAAGATGGAGTATGTTTTCATCTTTCAGTATTTTGTGCTGTGGACAGGCGAGGCACCAATGTCATTTTGTATAATATATATAAACTCGTGAGTGAAAACAAAAATTGGCTTATGTGGTTGGCGGCATTTTTCTTTTCTATTTCTTTTTTATCTATGCTTTTCTGAATAATATGATAGGTTTACTTCTGTCTTTAGCATTTTGCTGGACAAGAGTTGACTAGTTTGTATCTGGAAGGAACTGTTCCCTAACTGAAGATTGCTTATTTGGTCTCTTGTCTTTAACAAGTGAAATATTGTGTTTGAGAACGCAAGTGGCTGTTTTGATTGACATTGGAACCTTGTTACCGTTAAAGTCAGATGTGAAGATGGGAAAGTCTTGAAATGATTCTGGTAATTTAAAAACCCTCTTGGTGAACGTTTGGGCTTGGAATGATTAATAAAACTTGTGAATTGCTCATCCGTTCAACACAAGTGGTTGTTTTGATTGACAGTGGAACCTTTCTATCGTTTAAGTGAGATGTGAAGATGGGAAAATCTTGAAATGATTTTGTAATTAAAAAAAGTCTCTTGGTGAATTTTTGGGCATGGAAAATTAATGCAACCTGTGAATGCTCATTTGTCTTGATTCTCCGTAGCTAAATACACTACCAGAAGCTAGAATACGATAAAAAGCCAAAAAGAAAATAGGAGACTGGATGAGCATTATCTTTTTACTTAAAATGATGGTGTCCATTAACCCTTCTTGTAAACAAAGTGTAACAATTTTCCTGCAGTGGTTTCTTAATATATGGAACTTTTTATCCAAAAAGTTGCTTAGTGAACCATGGTTTTGAGATGAAAAAAAAAAAAACTTGGCATCAGATTGAAATGCTCTTCGCATTGTAAATTGAGAAAGTATAGGCTATAGCCTCGTATATAATGCTGAAGTGAAGTGATTAACAACAATGTATTTGTTGAGAAGCGAATGTGTTCGAATAGATGAAAGAGACAAAAAACTTGCAATGGATTTTGACCTGTGTAGTGAATGACATTCTCTTATTATTAGTGTCTCAAAGAAAAAGAGGAGGGGAAATAAGACTTTGAAATTTAGTGCCTCAAAGATGATGAAGATCGCAAATAAAAGTTGTCACATATGCAATAGTAGGAAAAACAACAAGCTTAATAATAACATACACTTTATAAGCAGTGTCAGGTCTATTGAGGGTAAGATACACCAAACTACCAACCATAATATGATACAATGTGGAATTAGAAACAGGGACACCATCAAACGATGTATGGTGAAGATTGCAAATAAAAGCTGTCACATATGCAATAGTAGGAAAAACAACAAGCTTAATAATAACATACAAGTATCAGGTCTATTGAGGGTAAGATACACCAAACTACCAACCATAATATGATACACTGGAATTAGAGACAGGGACACCATCAAACAATGTATATCGAATTTTAAATCCAAGAGGACTACTTGTTGCTTTAGTAGAATGAGACAAGCATGATCAAGTGGGCGATATACTTAGATTGGGAAAGAAGATAAATTCTAGGAGAGTTGAAAACTTCAATCCACAAGAAATTCTAAAGAGTGCTCTTATCCTTCATTTCAAAATGTTGGCTAATTGCAATTCCATCACAATTGAGAACTTTTCAAACTAAGTTTGAGAAGTTTGTTTAAGCTCCT
This sequence comes from Cicer judaicum, assembly GCA_037974835.1. Taxonomy (NCBI): domain Eukaryota; kingdom Viridiplantae; phylum Streptophyta; class Magnoliopsida; order Fabales; family Fabaceae; genus Cicer; species Cicer judaicum. The sequence continues at coordinate 14,634,525 of JBBPBS010001017.1, forward strand.
ATAGAGTCTTCTTTATCTTACAAATTTCTCCTGAATTATGACAAACTGATTATGGTGGTACCATGTAAAATTCTTCTTGATGGTCATCATTTTAGCAACCATTTTTTAAATCCATTTAAGAAATGTCACTGTCGAGTAGATGCTACTATAGTAAGAGTATAAATAGTTGTCATTTTGGCAACAATAGCAAAAGAGTTATGTAGTAGCAAGATGAGTTTTGTATCATGTAACTGACTTGTTAGACTTGGTTTTAATCTTGTACACCCAATGAAAACTTATTGCCCCTTTACTATGTGGGAGAGACACTATTAAGTGATTGTGTTGTTCAAAGTATAAAATCCTTCTATCATAATATGAAACCAGAGGATCAATAATAATCTCTTGATAGAGAGAGCACTCAGACAACTTGTGAATATAGCCTATAGGTCAAAAACGAAGCAAAAGAAGTAGAGATAATAGAAAACCAATTACATGGAGAATAATGATGAGGATCCACAACCGTAGAAGGTTATAGGCATGCAATTGTCAGAGTTATGCCAATAACGCTGCAACTTAACCTAGACCAGATTACCCCTCTCTCAATTCACATCCTTGCAAAATGTTTTTTTTTTTTTTTGAATTGTCAACAGTTTTTTAGGTATAAACAAAATATTGAATTGATATTTAAAACATTTGTTATTTCTTACTGCCACATAATAGTTTTCTCTTTCTCGCTAAACTTCTATCGTAACAGTAAACATTTTCTTATATAAAGCTATATTTTGATCTATTTTAGCATAAACACAATATATTCGGTTGACATTAAAAACTGATATACCAGATTTCTTTTCCCTAGCCTTGTTACTTTAGCCTGTTGAACCAATAATTTTAAGTATTATACATCTGTTCTGGTTATGAAAGCTTCTGAGTTCTGAATATGATGATACTATGATGCCATCATTGTTTCAACCGTCGCAATACATTCATATATAACAAACAAAAAATGGTGATAAAACATCCAATCCATACAAAGCAACAAAGCAATGGCTGTAAAAGTGTCACCTTTGAGCCTTCTTCTAGTTAATGCTGGTCACTGCCCATCCAAGTGTTATCATCATCATCACCATCATTGTAAATGCTTTCTGACATATGCCAGACATGGAAAGAATTGTCCTCAGCTACACTTGAGATTACCCATGGCTGGTTTTGATTCCATGAAAAATCTGATATTTTTCCTTTGTGACCCCCATGAGAGAAGAGCAGTTCAGGAGGACCCCCCTCATCATCTCCTTCTATTAGCTCATCCCCAATCCTGAGTCATCATGAAAATAAAGTGTGGAAAATGTTAAAAGGCCCATTTCAATTCTCTGTTTATGATTGTGTCTAGTGTGTTTGCACATGTTCTAAATAATCATAATAAAATTAACAGAAGTGGATCAACTTAAAGTAACCATTGTCCGAGCAAGAAAAAGAAACAAAGAATTCAAGAGGAGTTTATTCTTACTTGTTAAGGTCCCAAACCACCAGCCTTCTGTCACCACTAGAAGATGCCAATACGGTCTCGTGATGAGGATCCCACTCTACCTGGAATACCTCATCTCTACACATACAAATATAAGCCAAATCAGTTAATAAAAGCAATTGGAATTTCCATATCACATTTAAAATAGGATCTAAATGGCCAACAAATATAGTTATTCGAATTATCGCTTGCATGAAAATAATAATAGTAATACAAAGAAAAACACACAACAATAACATGATAGACAAAGGACGTACGCATGGCCACTTAGAAAATGCAGTGGAACCTCAAGCTTCCGTATATCAAAGAGACCAACTGTGGAGTCTGAAGAAGCTGTAGCCAAAATCCATTCATTATATGGATTGAAAGAAACAAAGTTCACCTGTTTAAACAGACAAGCAGATCCAACATACCACTGTGAGTGACAAACAATATGCCAGTAAAAATACAAACAGACAACGGGTCAAGAGTATATTTCGGATTTGGAACAGCAGTGAAAAACTACAAAATATGAAGACATAATCAAACACCATGTATAAGAAAATTATACACCCCATGGTCGGAATAAAAAGAAGCTTTGGGCATAGCCAATGTTATCTATTGTGGATTATGGCAGCTAGCTGAAAATTCACCATATAAACATGGCATTGCGGCCTATGGCCGAAACATGACAGATATAATAGGTTATGCAGCCTATGAAGGTTGGACAAAATCTGCCATGCTATAACGATGTGTTAAAATTTACAGCAAAAAAACCAAAGTATACAAAACCCTAGTGGGTTGATTCTCATAAATTCAGTCTCATGCGGTCAGTATAAAATGCTTCCCAATAAATGGAGGAGATTCAAATTGATAGACAACAAATAGTTCTACCATATTTCATTCTTGATGAAGAATGACCTACACAAAGATTTTGAAATAACATCATTACCTCCCTTTCATGGGGTTTGAGTGAATGTTGGGCTTTGTTTGTCCGTAAGTCCCAAATTATCAACTTGCAGTCATCTCCCCCAGACCCAAATAAATTCTCATTCTTCAAATGCCAGGACACATCTTCAACAAGACTTTCATGACCCTAACACAAACAAAACAAAAATCAAAAGTTCAATGATTAAATCATCAAAATAGCAATAAATCTAGCAATAAGACCAATATAACACACCAAGCATCAAACAACCATCACTGAATTGATTCTCAATTCTCATCATTACCTCATAAACATGAACAGCGTCAAGAACATTGCTTTGAGATTCAGCATGTACATCCCAGAAGCAAATCTTATGGTCATTAGAACCACTCAAAAGGTGCCCTTTCTTTAAAGTGCTCCAAGACAAACCATAACCTTCTTGATCATGACCCTTCAACCTGAAATCAGGATCAAAACCATCCCCACGCTGCTTTGTAAAATCAAACACATAAACCTCAGCATTACAAGTCTTCGCAGCAACAACACTAGGGTTTTGTGGCATAGAACGCGCCCTATTCACCTCTCCATTAACAAGAATCTTTTGAGTAATCTCTACCTACAAAATCCAACAAGAAACATTGTTCATACCCAGAAAATAAAAAACAATTGTTTAGGAATTTCATCAAACAGTTGATACCCAGAAAAGAAAAACAAGCAAAAAAGAACATAATAAGAAATAAAAAATGAAAACCTTGGGAATAATGGGGTTTTCAGGATCATCAGCGATGATGGGTTGAGATATATTTGCAGGGATGGAGGCTTCGGCGAGCATGAGGTAGTTAGGTTCGTCTTGAGCAGTGTGAGTGCCAAGGAGAAGCTTGTGGAGGTTGAGGGAAGGGTGAAAGTGGGGTTGAGGAGGAGAGGGAAGAAAGTGAACGGTGAGAGAAGGCCATTGAAGAGGGTGAGAGATGACAAGATCGTATAAGAGAGGAGTGTTTCTCTTCCAAACGGAGAACTCTTGTTCAGTTTCTGTTTCGGTCTCAGTTTCGTAATCTTCCGCCATTTTTTATCTATTCGAAGCCCTCACTCGCGCCAATACCTCTCACACAGAAAAATCAATATTTATAGTTACATGTTCTACTAGATTGGGCTGGGCTCGTCTGGGCTTTAACTTCTAAATTTTCCTAAAGCCCATTATCATGATTTTTTTTCTTCGTAATATTGCTACGTACAGCCCTACACTTTGAAAGTCACACATCCACTTTTTTAAAGATATTCAAAATAGAGAATTTCTTTCCCCACCTTCAATGTTCTTTAGCCATTTAAAACCATTTTTTTTAGTCAAAATACACTTTAAATTTGCTAATCCATAAGTATATTTTAAAAGTTTGAGAACATAAAAAACTAAGAAAAAAATAGTACTTCAGAATATCAATATCTCATGAAAAATAAAAATAATCCACAGTAATTTTTTTAACTTTCGACGACACTTTTTGTTTTGAGACTCACTATTTAATAGAAAAGTTTTACCTTCGAGAATTTTGCTTTCGGAAGATAAAACCGTTTAAATTTCGCTTAATTAGTTTTTGTAAATTTAATCGAAAAAACATATATGAGGAGGTGTTGGGTGATTTTGGAAGACAATTTTGAGAATATATAGGCTATGGTTTTAAAAATATAGGGTGTAGATGGTAATAATATTATTATTTTTTTCTTACAACCAGAATAATTGTATTTAAAACTTTTTTGACAAGGAGGATCATTGATCTAACTATTACCGTCACATATACTACTACTAGTCGTTATCGCACGGCTAAAATATGCGTGGAGTAAAGTTATATTTTTTTTTTTAACTTTATTTCTAAAATACATATAATATAAAGTTAAGTTTCTGTAATTTTTTACATTAATAAGTTAAGAATATTTTTTAAAATTTTTTAATGATAAATTTATAATTTAATTATCATGCACTATCAATATAAAAAAGAACTGCACTATCAATACATTACAACAATTGAAATGGTTATAGTAAAAGTTAAATTTCTTTAATAATTTAACAATTGAGATTGAAGATATTGTAAATTTCTTTAATTATATACAAATTAAATTCATAAACTAAACTATAAAACATTAAATCATTGTATTTAAAAACATAGTGAATCTCAATGTAATCCTAATAATTAATAGTGCATTGAAATCTATAAATTAATTAATATTTCCTACTTTAGATTTAGACTATGGTACATCTTCTCACCCTAAATCGCTTTCAATAAAATAAAATAAAAATATAATAAATTTTATCTTAATTAATTAATATGAGGTCTCACATCAAATGTGTGTTGACACGTTTAAGCTAATAATATCGACATTTATTATAATAAAAAAAATTTAAAATTTGTATATAGAATTAATTGTCGTGCAATATCTTCTAAAACATTTTACATTGTCTAGATATCAAAATCATTAATTGATATAATTTTAGAGATAGTTATGATAAAAGTCAAACACAACAATTTACCATGAGTTATATATTGTCGTTTGAACAAAATAATTCACACAAATAAATAGAACTTCAATTAATATTGTATTTGATTGATTAGATTTTTGGATTTGTGTCTGTTTTCCTAGGTCAAAAAATAGGTCTCATATCTTATGCTCGGACCTTGGCTACTTTGATATTTTGTTTTGGGCCTGATAGTTTTTCAAATTTTGCAATCACCAAATAGATTATAGATTATGCTTATTATGATGCTATTTTTAGTCCAATTATAAAATACACTAAAAATTGAATGAATAGTTATAATCATAAATTAAATTTCTAAACTTTGGTTATAATTCAATATTCATTATTTCCTTTTTTGAATAAAATTATGGATACTCTTTTTCTTTGAATAAAAAATTACAAATACAATAATATTTAATCAAATATTATTTTATGTACATGTAATTTAATCATACTATACATATGATATTAAAATATAATGTCAATGATTATATTATAATATGATCACAAAAATGTTAAATAAATAAAATTTATCAAAAATCACATTTAAAAAAGAAAATCCATCAAATTTATACAGAAAATAACATAACATGTGTTTGACAATTTAAATTTATCCATAAATTTAATTTATCTATACTCATTTATTATATTGTATGTGTTTATATTCAACTATCTTATAGGAGTTATAGTAGTGTATAATATATAAAATTAATCTTCGTAAAATTTTTTGTTTGAATTTACTTTAGACAAAATAAATGACGATCGATCGATATTGATCTCAAACGTTAAATTAATATTAAAAAAATGAAGAGTTTTTTAAAAATTACTTAAACCCTTTTTTTAATTTTTATTCATATTAATTATTAAATAATTAATAAATAAATTTATTAATTATGAATATAAAATATTTTAATTTTTAATATATTATAAAAAATTATGTGTTAGTGTGTATTTATAGTCTCACGTGTCATAGGAGTTTATTAGCTCTTTTCTTAGAGACAAAAATTGGTTGCATGTGATTCTACTAAATTAAATATTAAAAAAATACATATAAAAACTAAAATAAAAAATTGGTATATTTATTTTAAAATTTCAATTAATCAAAAAAATTAATTAAAATTTTAAAATAAATATAACTTATTTACAATGATAGTTTTTCTATATATATATATATATATA
>JBBPBS010001017.1:14648412-14668650 GCA_037974835.1 Cicer judaicum
ATGGTAATTTTACAACTGATAGTATATATAAGAATGTATGAAATTGTTCTACACTAATGGTCACACTTATCAAACTTTATAATTAATGGGTAGACATTTATTTTCATCAATTATTAATTGAATATTTTTATATTATTTTAAAAATCATACAAATAAAAATTATACAAATTGAATACTTGTTGTAGAGAATGTTATATTAAATAATTTATTTATACTTTAAAAAATATATTACACATTGAATTAAATATATTTAATAAAGTGTTATATATTATTAAAAATTTATGAAACATTATAAATTTGATATGCTCAATTAGAATTCTTAATTTGATTGTTGATTCGACTAAATGTAATGTATATGATAAATTATGAAGTGGAGTATGTGTACAAAAATTACGCCTAATACAAAGGAATCCCCACTGTATTTATATATATATACACATCATAGATATACCTCAAAATCATAACCTTTTATAGCCTTCTCATGTGTTCTCTTTTTCAGTTTCTTTTATAATTCAACAATAAAAAATATCATTTAATTAAATATATTAAATTATATGTTTAAGTTGACTCATTAATTTTATTTATTTTAAATATAAAATTGAAGTGGTGAATTAAATTTTTTCCTTGCATATTATTTGCTTAAGCAATTTTATAGGTATATATATACATGTTATATTCACACTACTACCCACCCCACCACCTCTCTATCTTGTATTAAAATATCTTGCTTCAGAGACAATGGTCATCCAAACACATTCTCATAGTAGTCGTGGCTATCCATTTTGCATCAATGGCATTTGCTCAAATGGAATTGCTAATATTCAACAACGACAACAGCAACTGCAGTTGCAACAACAACCTCAGCAGCAACAAGTTCAGTTGCAACAACAACAATGGCAAGGACATGTTGTTCCCGATCCCAGTCATGTTGTTCATGCTTCTGAAGTTGTTCCCAATGCCAACCTTCTTGTTCATGCTTCTAACCTTACTACTCAATTTGAGAAAGAATGGGAGGAGATAGCTTATTTCTTCCAACTGCAGGTTTAAATTTATGTATATTATGAGTTGAGATCAAGATCTATCTTGATAAAAAATAAAACAAAAAACAACACTTAAAATAAAATGGTATTATTTTAAACTAATGTTCTTAAATAAAAGTCTGATTCTATTTGAGATGAACTTTTATATCATGTATTAAGATTTTTTACTATATATTTTTTTTTTAAAAATATGTATATAATTTTCTTTATTTGATTTAATAATTATACTTTTTTTTTAAATGTGACAGAATGAACAAATGAAAATGATATTAGAAAATCAGAGGAAGCAACAAGTGGCTGCATTTAGAAACATGGAAAATCTTGCTTTACAATTTATGGCACAAAAGGAGAAAGAACTTGCGCAAGCTGCGAGGAAAAAACGAGAGCTGGAAAGTTTATTAATAGTTAGAGATGCAGAGAAAAGGAATTGGAAGAAAATGGCTATGGATAGGGAAACCATTGTGATAACTCTGCGTGCAAAACTAGAAGAGGAGAAGAAGAGAGTGAGGATTCTTATGGAAAATGATGCAGAATCATGTTGCGGTGAAAACGAAGAAGGAAGAGATGAAAAGCGTTTTAAGACATGAAAACAATAAGGTGTTTTGTGATAAGTGCAATAAAAAATCTTTATTTGCCATGCAAAGACTCCATGCTTATCCTATCCATGGAATGGAAAATAAATCTACAATTGGATTTGAGTTCTAATAATTTATTTGCAAAAATAAAAATATTTTGTATGATATTAAGATGATAAGCCATAGGGGATTAATAAAACAATGTTGCTTTTGTTTTATGAATAATAAGATTGATGTTACTTTGGTTTAGTCTCTTTGAATTTAGAAATATAATTTATATTAAAAAGATAATCATTATTAATAATTCAATATAAAGAATAATTTTTTAAATGGTTCATTTAATTAGAGGATTTATAACCGTTTAAAGAATTATATATATTATTATATAATAATCGATCTTTTCACGCGATTCATCACCTGTGTAAAGAAGTCAAAGTAAAACGGACATTTGAATTTTGAATTTAATTTATAAAAAAATATATTGATTATTAAAAAAAAGCTAGAGTTTTGATCGTTAAATTTATTTATAACTTAATTATTTTGCATTTACAAAAAAGAAAATTATATATTATTTTTCAACTTATATGACGTTATTTTTGTTGCATTTCATTATAAACATTAATTTTAATCTATCAAATCTTTGAATATTGTCATATCTAATTAATCATCGACTACACAAAATTTTATATTATGTATTTATCATCTATAACTATATAATTTTATATTCGTGATTTACTTGTATTTAAAAAAAAATATTATATATTTAACAAATGTTATGGGATTCGTGTGTCATATTTTAAGTTTATAAAGAGACAAATTAAATCAATTTAATTATTTAATTGACAATTGTTATTATGTAAATCAGACCTATAAAATATCCTTGAATATTAAGACTATTATATTACCTCATAAGTCATATAATTTTACTTAAATGAATAATATAGGATTTAAAACATATATAAATATCTATTATACCAAAATATATATCAACGACCGTCTTAATTGTTTGATACTTTGCACACATGATCATAAAATATAATATAAAATAATTCAAATGTTGAATTGAATTATTTCGTCTTCAATAAAAAGATTATTAAAGATATAAGTATACTAAGTTTCAGACAAAATGTCAATAAGCCCTCACTTTTATATTATATATATAGTTAATGTCGGGTTTACAAGATTTCGACTTAGCGTATTTAAATTACTTTTCTGTAGTTAATATTGGGGTCTACAATTTGGAGTTAAGACATTTAAATAATAGAGGTTTATTTCAAACTTGTGCTTTTTTATTTAACAAAATAAATAAGTTGAATTTAAAATGTGATGAGTTGAGTTTGAATAGTTTACGAATTATACGATTCATTTAAGATCATCCCTTTAAGCATTAATTTTATATTTCATGTTATTTATACAATTGAAAAATCATAGTTTTTTTTATTATTTGTAATAAATTAAAGTATTAATTTTCTCATAATTTTCAATATATGTTTTTTGATAGACAGTCGCTATAAATTGAACTCAATTAAATATTTAAAAAAGAATTCAAACATATGCTATTGATGTAACATCATGTTGAGAAATATTTTTCTCATTTGAAAATCTATAATTCATAACAAGGATTAATAGTCAAATGAATGTCAAAATTAACATTTAAGAGAGGGAAAATGTTGACAAAAAAAGAGAAGGGAAATATTTAACTAAACGCCAAGAGAATTTACTCCAAAATTCACATGATTTCGTGTGTTTCATAATTGATTTTTATTGGGATAGAGCACCGACCAAAACTGTACTCTCAAAATCATGGTTTCTTTTATTACCACAATTTTCAATATTATTTTGTTTTCAATGGTCATATAAATATTAGCAAAAGTAGTAAAAGTAAATTTTTCTATAGATTGATTAAATTCAACACTTACTATAATTTAATCATATTTAGTTGTCATTTATTTATATTTGTCATATTTGTAGGTTTTGTTATATTTGTAGGTCTTTTATTATTTTATACTATTAATCTATACATTATGAGTTTATTTACAAATTTATCATTTTAGATCTTAACGACTTTGAATTGCAGTATTATTGACTTAATTTTTTTTCAATTTAAAATGAATGTCATTTTTTAATAAATAAGAAAAAGGGATAATTAATATTCAAATGAACTCCCAAAATATTTATGGATTGTTGTCTAATAAAATGACCCCTTAGAGAAATATATGAATTAATATGACTATTAACACTCAGTGAACTCATCACTCCAAAATAAGTGTTGCTTTTAATAGCACCACTTTTAGCACTCTTTCATTTTTTGAAAAACAAAACAACCTCAAAATCATTTTTGTTAGAGATAAAATATCAATTAATATTTTGATGTAAATAAACAAATGTTACTCTTACTATGATTCTTAACGATGTGTTAATTTAATATGCGGTTTTGAGTGTAATAATATAAGATAGATACTAAGCAATGCAAGAAAAATTAGTTTAAAGAAGAAAAAAAATGAACAACTAGAACCAAGAACATTTTTGACAAAATTCTGAAAAACCAAGAACGTTCTCCACGTTTTTTCATTTCATCAACAAAGTTCAAATCATTTGTTAATGCAAGGAAAGCTCATGCAATTTACAAATGCATTTCTAATACTCTACAAGGAATGTACAACTCTAACATTAACAAAAGAAACACTCCAAAAGATCTAAGAATAAAATGCATGACTCAAAGCAAAAATGACAAAGATCATTCTCTATGTTCAAGAACAATCATTCTCCACCTTCTAAGTTATAACTCAAGAACGTTCTTGGAGTTGAAACTTGAGCATGACTTTGAGACATCTATATTATTGATAAAGCAACCTTCAAACATTGTCCAAAGAAGATGACAAAGAAAGCATCATATTTAAAAGTTATACAGAAACTAGAAAAAACGAAGAATGTTCAGTTAAGAGCATTATTGGTTTACAAGTTGATCTTATCCAAAACTAACACATGACAACTAGACTATTTTCAACAGTCAAACAAATGTTGAGATTATTCAAATTCTGCCAAACACTTTAAATCAATATTGTGTAAACTCAAGATTATAAGTGTTTATTATAGTTTGAATAGTTTATAGAAAATCCTTTTATGATTAAAAGGTTCAGTGTAAAATCCTCTCTAAAAATTGATCGGTGATCTGATTGAATTCTTTTATAGGTGGAAAGGAATTGTCGTGTAACAAATGAAGGTTGATATGAACTAATGGTGTAAAACCAAGAATGTTCTTCGTTTGAACACTTAGTGAAAAATCTCACAATTGTGAGGACTGGACGTAGCCTGAGTTTGGTGAGCCATAATATATCATTGTGCGATATCTCCTCTCTTATCTATATTTACTTTCAATCTTTTTGATTATCAAGTTACATTGTTGATTTTAACTAATCAATAACGTTATTTGTTTTCTGTTTTCACAACCAATATCAATCTTAAATTATTTTTTTTAAGTTTTTAATAAGAAATTTTAAATAGGTGAATTTACAATTCAAAACTCTCTTCCATTGCTGCTTCAACTTTTTTCTCTTGGAAATTTAATGGGTTGGTTTAATGTTTAAATAAACATTAATACGATTTACAAGTAATTTGACACAGATGATGTTTAAAGGAGTATATGGGTTGCTTCATATCTGACTCATTCATACCATAGAACATCGACCTAATCCATTAGGGAAAAAATAAATAGTAGCTACATTACCTATTTTTTAAAACACCACCCTACTACATCAGTTTTGCACTATTGAACCCAAAGATCCAACCTTTATAAAATATAATTACTCATTTTTATTTTTATTATTATTGATTTTTGTAATACCTTACTTGTCACACCTCAGTATATATTGTCTAAAAGTTTTTTAAGTTGGGTAAAGTTGGGTAATTGTTTTTTGAGCTTTGGAGAGCCTTGAAAGTAGTAACCTTGCTGACGAAGAAAGTTTTTCTGTATGTAAATCTAAACATTTGACTTAGTGAGTCAAGTTTAGCTTAACAAATTTTAATGAAGGAAATCTATTGAAGAAATTATGGATTCTCTAAGTGAGAGTTGGTTTGCTTAAGCATAAAGAAATGTATGATGTGTCTGAAGTAAGTGAATTTGATCTACGAGAGTGGATTTGCTAAGAGCGAGTTTTGAGGCATTGAAAATTTTCTCGACGAGTTAACCTTCAACCGACGAGAAAAGTAATTATAACCCCTTTTGATATGAAACATTTTGGTTGGTTGTTGGAGTGATGAGATGGTTTGTAAGTGCTGACTAATTTACTTAACGAAACTAAATTTGCCTAAAGAATTTGACCAGACCCTACTACTATATATAGTTTACAAACTTCATATATTGTCCATTTTACGACTCAAACCCTTCTCCCATTCATATAACTCTTTGCAACCAGTGTCCTAACGTTACTTTGACCACTTCCATCCCATCCTAAAACCAAATCGGTCATCATATTTCATATTTGATCAAATTGTTGTGTTGCCGACATTATTGCACGAGTTAGGGCTTTGAGATAGGTGTTTGGATTTTTGAATATATATATTTCGGTTTATATCCATAATACTTACAATATTTTGTATTTAAGACATGAAACAATAAGGTGTTTTGTGCTAAGAGCAACAAAAAATCTTCGGATGTCCTGTATTTGCCATGCAAAGACTCAAAAGCTTTACTCCATGCTTATCCTATCTATGGAATGGAGAAGAAATCGACAATTTGACTTGAGTTTGATAATTTATTCGCAAAAATAAAAATAATATGCATGATATTAAGATGATAAGCCACATGTTAATAAAACGGTGTTGCTTTGGTTTTATAAATAATAAGATTGATGTTAATCTGGTTTAGTCTCTTTGAATTTAGAAATATCATTTATATTTAAAAAGATAATCATTATTAATAATTCAATATAAAGAATAATTTGTTAAATGGATCATTTAAAAGATTTATAACTCTTTAAAGAATTAAAAGATTTATAATTGTTTAAAGAATTATATGTATTATTATATAATAATTAATTTTTTCACGTAATTTATCACATGTGTAAATAAGTCAAGGCGAAAGAGACATTTGAAGTTTGATTTTGATTTATAAAAAAATATATTACTTATTTAAAAAATATATTAGTTATTAAAAAAAAAGTATTGATTATTAAAAAAATGTATTGATTTATAAAAAAAAATATTTATTTATAACTTTATTATTTTATATTTAAAAAAAAACCATACATCACTTTTCAACCTATATATACAACGTTATTCTTTTTACATTTCATTATAAACATTAAATTTAATCTATCAAACCTTTGAATATTGTCATAGCTAATTAATACACAAATTTTCATATTATACATTTGTCATCTTTAACTATATAATCTTATATTCGTGATTTACTTGTATTTAGCAAAAAAACTTATTATATGTTTGGTAAATGTTATGGTCGTGTGTCTTAACTGTTTGATATTTTGTACACATGATCATAAAATATAATATAATTCAAATGTTGAATTGAATTGATTCATCTTCAATAAAAAAATTATTAAAGATGTAAGTATACTAAGTTTCACACAAAATGTCAATAAACTATCACTTTTATTTATTTATTTATGTATATAAAATAATTAAAATGTTGAATTGCATTGATTCATACATCTTCAATAAAAAAAAATTATTATATATATATATATAGGCTAAATTACATATGTGGTTCCTTAACTTAATTTCAAGTAACGTTTTAGTCATTTTTTTTCTTGAGTTGGTCGTTTATTTTAATTTTAAGTGAAAATTTGATATTTTATGTTTTAAAATTTCAACAATGTTATTCTTTTTTATACAAAAATTCAAAAAAATCATCAAAATTTGAGTTTATTTTTATCTCCAACAACATCAAATAAAGAATGAAAATATGAGTTTATTTCAAAATTTAAGTTATGAATTTAATTAAATTTGTATTTTATTGAAGATGATAATGAATTTTATGGGTTTTGTTTGAAAAATTTGATGATTTTTTTTGAATTTTTGTAAAAAAAAAAAGGACAACATTATTGATATTTTAAAACATAAAATATCAAATTATCACTTAATATTAAAATAAAGGACCAACTCAAAATAAAAATTAAAAAACTAAAATGTTACTTAAATTTAAATTAAGGGATCGCAGATGTAATTTAACCTCCCTATATATATATTATATGTGGTTAATGTTAGATTTACAAAGTTTTGACTGCAGTTAATATATATTGAGGTCTACTTGGAGCTAGGACATTTAAATAATGGTGATTTATTTTAAACTTTCGTTTTTTTTATTTAACAAAATAAATAAGTTGAATCAAAAAATTTGACGAGTTGAATTTGAATAGTTTATTAATTGTAGGACTCATTTAACATCCTCACTTTTAGTATTATTTTGTATTTTCTTTTATTTATATATTTAAAAAATAATAATTTTCTCATTATTTATGATAAATTAAAGTATTAATTTTTTTATTATGTACGACTCATTTACATTATCATTAATTTTTTTGATAGATAATTGAGAGGTTGAATCCAACTAAATATTTAAAAAAAAATTAGCATTTGTCATGGATGTCACATTATATTCATAAGTATTTTTTTCATTTAAAAATATCATTGATCCCAATAAATATATAATTCATAATGAGAATTAATATTCAAATGAACGTCAAAATGAACATTTAAGATGGGGCAGAACAAAAAAGGAGGGGGGGAAAATGTTTAACTATACGTCAAGAGAATTTACTCGTAAAATTTATATGAGTACGTCTATTTCATAATTGACTTTTATCGGGATAGAGTACCGACTAATATCGGAGCCTCAAAATCATGATTTCTTGGAAAATGTTTAACTAAACACCAAGAGAATTTACTCGCAAAATTCATATGATTACGTCTATTTCATAATTGACTTTTATTGGGATAAAGCACCGACTAATATCGGAGTCTCAAAATCATGATTTCTTTTATTATCACTATTTTAAATATTATTTCGTATTTAATGGTCAAACAAATATTAGCAAAAACAATAAACGCAATATTTTCGTTTTTAATAGTTTATTTAAATTATATTATTTTTTTATCGATTTAATTTCTATCAATTTAAAATGAATATTGTTATTTTAATCAAAAATATGAGGAGATAATTGATATTCAAATGAACCTTCAAATAATTTATAGATTGTTTTTGTATAAAATGACCGTTTGAGGATTATATGTGTCGTTTTTTAAATTGACTCTTTTATTGGGATGGAGCACTAAATGAACTCATCACCCGAAACTAAGTGTTGCTTTTAATAACACCACTTTTAGCATTCTTTCATTTTCAAAAAAAAAATAATCTTAAAACCACTTTCTCCCTTCAAGAATTTAATTGAGTGAATTAATATTCAAATGAATATTTATAGGAGTTATAAGTAATTTTGACATAAGGTGGTGTTTAAATAAATACCTAAATCCTTTTATATTAGACTCTTTCGAATCATCGTAAAAATAAATAGTTTCTTTTAACACTGTAATTTTTAACATTTTAAATTTTTTTTAACCATAACATACTCCCCTTAACAAAACACCTTTCGTTGAATCTACATCACCTCCATTTTTTAAACACTAATCTACTACATTAGTTTTACACCGTTGAACCCAGAGGTCCAACCCTTACATAATATATTTTTCATTTTGAAGTTTACTATTATTGATTTTCGTGATACCTCAATAGATCATGTCTTATGGTGTTTTATGCTGGGATGTTTTTTATTTGTGCGTTGTAGGTGTCTTGAAAGTAGGTACCTTGCCGATGCAAATTTCAAGTAAGGAAATCCATCTAAGAGTAATAAGAGATAATTGCACCACAAATCGATAGTTGGTTTGCTTAAGCATGATGAAAGGTTTAATGTATCTGAAAAAGGTAAAGTTGTTCAATGAGAGTGGATTTGGTAAGAGCGAGTTTCGAGGCAATAGAAAATTTCTCAGTGAGCTAATATTTACTTTAGCAAAGAAAAGTAATTATGACCCCTTTTGACATGACATGTTTTGGTTGGTTGTTGGAGTGATGGGGGAGATTTTTGAGTGTTTGACTATATCCCTCAGAAAGGCGAAATTTGAGTCATCCTTGCACAAACTCAATCATCGTAATTTAACATATGATCAAATTGTTGTGTTATCAATATTCCGCGTAGGTTCGGATTTTGATCCAAATATTTGTATATTTTGTTTATATTTTTTTAAGTTGATATCTATAATATTTATGATGTTGTTAACATGATTCTAAATTCATTTTTCTCATCAACTTCTTGATTATATATTCTTTTAAGATTCTATTATTCACTATGGTTTCCGCCAACTCATAAATTGTTTTAAAGATTTTTCTAATCAATTTGTTGGTAAGTTCTCTATCATATATTTACTCTATGATTGATGATGTATCTTTTCAATTGGGTTGTCAACAAATTATTTTGTTTTTGTTTTTTTTACTCTTGGTGAAATATTTATTGTTTTTATTAATAAAATTATTTATATTACACATGTCTTTGATAAAATCCTACGTAACACAAAGTTATTTTTTTGTTACATTAGTTCTTAAAAAAATTAACTTTTTGTGCATATTGAAAATGATACAGTGCTAATAACATGTGAAAAAAATTTAGAATGATTTTTTTTTTCTTCATATAATTAACAATTTTATTCTATAACAAATATAATAATGACAAACATAGTTTTGGGATAAAGAAAGCCATCGGGACTATCCTTATTGACATAAAAAAAATTTCTCTTTAGGAGGTCGCTTTCCCAAGGAACGACTTCCTGTTGAAACAAAAAAGTAAGGCATTCAGGAAATTTAATTTGAGAGTGGGACATTTAAGAAAAAAAAAATAAAAAAAGATATCTATATATATATATATATATAGATATATATATAACTCTCTCTCTATATATATATATATATATCCCACTCCCAAATTAATTTTTTTGAATGCCTTACTTTTTGGTTTCAACAAGACGTCATTCTCCGAGAAAGCGATTTTTTGAAGACAAATTTTTTTATATCAATAGGAAGTCATTTCCTGAAGAACCGACCTCCAACTCCGTTTTTTTTTTATTTTAAAAATAATTTATTGTCATAAAAAAAATTTCTCACATTTAAAAAAAAAACATAGAGGTCGCTTCTCTGTAAAACGATTTTGACATAAAATATCCTCTTTAAGAGGTCGTTTCCATCGAGAACGACTGTTGAAACTAAAAAAAATAGGATATTCATAAAAATTAATTTGAGAGTAGAGTATTTGAATAATAAAAAATTGATATATATATTAGTAAGGGGTCTCTTGACTTAAGAGTAAGTGTAATCACACTTATTCTACTTTATAATTAATTAATAGACATTTAATTTAATCAATTCTTTAGTTATTTTTATATTATTTCAAGGATCATTATACAAATTGAATAGTGATAGTTGTAGACTTTTATAATTAATATTTTATTTATATTTAAAAATATATTATACATTGAATTAAATATATTTAATAAAGTATCATATATTTTAAAAACTTTAAGAAACTTTGTAAACTTGATATGCTCAAGAAAAATTATTAATTTGATTGTTGATTTGATAAAATTTAATATCTACTACAAAATGTAGCAAAAATTACTCATAATATGAAGGAGTCCCAATTAGGAATGGAAATAGGTTAGGCTATCTGTAGGGGCCTATGGCCTAGCCTGTTTAGTAAAAAGGTTAGACTTATGCTGTTTTTAAAGCTTATTTATTTAAACAGGTCAAACCGATGCTATATATATATATATGAAGAATCATGTAAATCGGTATGGGTAGAACATCATATGTATATAAATAATTGTTTATTTGTTACATTTATATATTATTACTGGTTATGATTTTGTTTGAGAGATGATAATGGGTGCTTTTGTTTCAATAAAAAATTTATTATTTTAAACCAAAAATCATTTTTTAGGGTTTAAAGGGTGTTTGTTTCATTTTTTTTTTAAATTATTTTGTTAGAAAAATTATTTTTTATTATATATATATATATATATATATTATTTAATTATTTTTTAAATTATTTTTATTATTATTATTATTTTCAAATTATTTTTTTTATCAAGTAGTATTTATTCATTTTTTAATAATTTGCTTATTTATTTATTTATTACTTTTTAGTTCAGTGTCTAATATATATGTATTTTTTCTTTTGTGTTTT
This sequence comes from Cicer judaicum, assembly GCA_037974835.1. Lineage (NCBI taxonomy): Eukaryota > Viridiplantae > Streptophyta > Magnoliopsida > Fabales > Fabaceae > Cicer > Cicer judaicum. Next base: position 14,660,275 of record JBBPBS010001017.1, read on the forward strand.
AAAAGTAGATAAATAAGAGATGCAAATCACTTTGAAGATTTGATATCATATTTTTGTCATTAATTGGGATTTGAATGTGTTTTGTTGGTTGATATGTGTAACTGTTTATGGGGTTCATTTTGTTTGATTTGTAATTTTTGATGGACTTTATAGAGTTTATTAACTGTGAATTTATTTTGTTTTTTGTTTTATTGGAAGGTTGTTGCATTACAAACTTGTTAGTAATTATTGTATTAGATTTGATTATAATTTTATTAGTTTTCCTTATATATAAAGGCCTAGTTTAGCCTATTTAAAAAAATGTAAAATATAACATTTAAATATTTTAATGTGAATAAGGCTTTTAAATAGGTTTACAGACCAGACCATGATAGGTCGTAGGCCAGCCTCAGATCGAAAAAAAAGTCTATGATAGGTCGTAGGTCAGACTTAGGCCTAAAAAATTTATCGTAGGCAAGACTCAGGTCTTTCAAAGTCCGACCTAACCTTTCAAAGTCTGATCTGACCTGACCTCTTCCACCCCTAGTCTCAATGTGTGCCTCAAATTAAGTCATAATCTTATGTAGACTCCTCATGTATTCTCTTTTTCAGTTTTTCAATTTCATTTTCAATTCAACAATAAAGAAGTGTCATTTAATTTAATAAATTAAATTATATATTTAGATTGATTCATTAATTTTATTTATATAATTGATGTGTTGAATTAAATTTTTTTCATTGCATATTATTTTCTTAAGCAACGGCCCAATATATCGTGAGGCTTAAAGCGAAAATAACATTTTCAAAAATTTAAAAATAAATTGTCATTATTTTATTTAATAACTATAAAAAATTAATTTAATAGAAATTTTGAAAATTGTAATTATTTATATTTTTTTAAAATAAAATAAGACATTTCAATTGTTATATTGCAACATTAAGAGCTCGGATAGAATTTTTCATCTTTTAGTTAAAAAAGAAAATATTGTTTATGTATTTTGTACCACTCAAAAAACTCAGGTTATCAATGTGTTCACCGCTCTTCTCATGATTTCTTAATTTATAACTAATAGTTTAAATATACTCATTAGTAATTCAATTTATGATTAATATTTCTCTAATCTCTACTACCAGACCAATTTACTTGTACTAAGAATAATATATATTATTTGTACTAATAATTCAATTTTTGAATGGAAAGTGACTAAGAAAAGTCTCTTGAAAATTCATTTGAAAATTTATATTAAGTTAACAAAAAAAAAAATTCTATCAATAAATCTCTCAAATTGTATTAACGAGTATGTATTTTCAATTAACTTGTTTTGATAAATTTATATATAGCATCTTTTTCAATTTAAAAGAATCTTCCAATTTTATTTTATTTTTTATAATTTTGAATAATCTGATTCATATTTTAAAGTTGATATTTAAATATTAAATTATTTATTAAATTAATATAATTAATATAATTAATATTCTATAATATTTATTTTACAATTAATAATAAAGTTAATTCATTTAATATTTGTTGAGACAATATTAAATTTATATAAAATTTTATTAGTTTTAATTTTTAAAATATTAGAATGTGAGACATTTTTACAAATCACAAAAAAATATTTGAGACATTTTTGTAAAGTAAAATATTTGTTTTTTTGAAAAGCTTAAAACAACTGATTTAATATTCTTGTTTTTGGACTCTTTCTCTCTCTCTCTATAGTGCGGTTAATGTCTGGTTTATAAAATTTAGATTTCGTGCATTTAAATAATATGTAAATTCAAAATTTTTAGGTGCATTTTTTTGGAGTTTACAAATAAGTTTTGTTAGGCCTAAGTCTAGTTCGTCAAAAAATAAAAAATTTAAACCTTTGATCTTTGACCTAGTATGTCATAGACTTACTTTTTAGGTATGAGTCTCGCATTGATAGAAGTTTGACATTTTCTGATAGCTTATTTAAAAGTCTATTTCATTTTAACATTTTTGAATAAGTAATCAAATATATATTTAAATAGATTAACGAGTTAATATGTTAATGAAAGTAAGTTTTATTTTAATATTTAACATCATATTTTGAAGAATATGTCTTCATATACATTATACTTAAATTAGATTTTATAGTAATATATTTCAATATGTGAAAAACTGAATAAGGTTAATATGTATAAATTACTAAAAGTTGAATATATAACAAAAAATCAAAATTTAATATAATAATTATAGCAGTAAACATATATTTATTATATTTATTTAAATAAGTCAGTCTAATAAGCTTAAAAGGTTTATTAAATAGACTTTTGTTGATCGGTCTGATTTATTTTAAATTTATGCTTTTTTATTTAACAAAATAAATAAATTAAATATAAAATTTATCGAGTTGAGTTTGAATAGTTTACCAATTATACAACTCATTTAACATGATCACTTTTAACTTTTTATTTGGTTATTTATATATTTAAAAAAAAATACTCTTCTCGTTTTTTTTAATAAATCAAAGTATTTTTGTTCAACTACGAAGAATAATCATCTTCTTCTAAGATTCGTTCATTTAAGATTTTGAGATCTTATAAGCCATATGTCAAATCCAACTAAATAGTTTTAAAAACTCAAATATATACCATTTATTTCACACCATAGTGGTGAATATTTTTCTCATTTGAAAATACCATTGGTCCTAACAAATATATAATTTAGAACGAGGATTAATATTCAAATGAATGACTGTCGAAATGAACTTTTAAAAGGGGAAAATGTTGAAAAAAAAATAACTCAACGTCATGAGAATTTACTCGCAAAATTCACATGATTACGTCTCTGTTTCTTTTAGTACCACCATTTTAAACATTATTTTATTTTTTAATGGTCAAATAAACACAATTTTTTTTTATAAATTAATTAAATTCAACACCTACTACTATGTAATTATATATAGTTATTATTTACTCATATTTGTAGGCTTTGTCATATTTATAGATATTTTATTATTTTATGTTATTAATTTATAAGTTTAAATATGTATTTGATTTATGCAAATATATCATTTTTTATTTTGGTCTCTATATATATTTTTGTTTGGATTTAGTCCCCGTAAAATCAGAGACAATCGATTTTGGTCCTTAAAAAAAGTTAATAAATTGCCATCACATGTGAGTCTATAAATGAACACCAAAACATAATTTTTTATGATATATTAAAATTAAAAGATTTTATATTATTAATTAATAAATTTATTTATCGGTCATTTAATAATTAGTGTTATTTTATAAATAAATATGAATATAAGTTAAAAGAGTGGTTTAGTTTTGGAAAACTTGCATTCTCTCAATATTAATTTGAGGTTAGGGACTAAAGTCGATCTCATTAATTTTACATGCATTAAATCCAAATAAAAAAATTTACTGGGACTAAAATAAAAAAGTGGTATATATAGTTGCATGAATCAAATACATATTTAAACTTAATCTATATATTGTAAGTTTGTTCACAAATTTATCATTTTTTATTTTAACGACTTTGAATTGTACTATTCTCGATTTAATTTCTATCAATTTAAAATGAATGATGTTTTTTAATAAAAAAAAAGAAGAGGGTATAATTAATATTTAAATGAACCCCAAATTTTTTATCGATTGTCGTCTCATAAAATAATTGTTTATAGAAATATATATGTTTGGTTTATTGATTTGACTCTTTTAATGGGATATAAGAGTGACTCAACTCATCACCCCAAAATAAGTGATGCTTTAAATAGCACCACTTTTAGCACTCTTTGAAAAACTAAAAATTCTTCAAAACCATTATTTCCTTATAGGAATATAATGGGTTGGATTAATGTTGAGATGAACATTTATAGGATTTACAAGTAATTTTGACATAAGGTGATGTTTAAAGGAGTGTATGGTTGGTTTTATATTAGACTCCTTCATAAACTGGAATATCGACCCAACTCGTATCTACGAAAATAAAGAGTTGTTTTTATCCATTACATACCCCCTAGACAAAAGACCTCTAGTTGAATGCACATTACCTTATTTTTTTTAGACACCGCCTACTACATCAGTTTTGCATTGTCAAACCCAAAGATGCAACCCTTACAAAGTATCATTATTCATTTTATCTTTTATTATTATTATTATTATTATTATTATATTATTATTATTATTATTTGTATTGATTTTTGTAATATCTCACTTGTCATACCTCAATAGGTCTTATCTAATAGTTTTTCATGTTGGGATGTTTGTTATTTAAGCTTTGAAGGAGCTTTGAAAATAGGCACATTGCTGAAGAAAAAAGGTTTTTTGTGTGTCAATCTATAAATTTGGCTTAGTGGGTAAAATTTAGCTTAGCGAATTTCAAGTATAGGAATTCTACCTAAGTTATGGTTTCACTAAGTAAGAGTTTAATGTGTATGAAAAAAGTGAATTTGTTCATCGAGAGTGGATTTTCTAAGCACGAGTTTTTAGACAATATAAATTTTCTCGACGAGCTAATATTTAGTCAACGAAAAAAGTAATTGTAATCCCTTTTGATGTAAAACATTTTGGTTGATTGTTAGAGTGATAGAGTGATTTGTAAGTGCTAACTAATTCACTAAACGAAGCCAAATATGCATAATGAATTTGGCAAGATCCTAATAGTATATATAGTTGTCAAACCTCACATCTTGTCCATTTTACGACTTAAACCCTTCTCTCATCTATGTAACTTTGTGTTACCAACGTCTAACTCTACTTTGATCACTTTCATCTCATCATAAAATCAAATCAATTATCATATTTCACATCTGATCAAATTGTTGTGTTGTCGATATTACTGTATGTGTTAAGGCTTTGGTATAGGTGTTTGGATCTTTTAATTATATTATTTTAAGTTGATATCCATAATACTTATAATGTTATTTACATGATTCTAAACTCTTTTTTCTCATCAACTCTCAATTATACATTGTTTTAGTGTTATATCCTTCACTTAAGGTTTACAGTGACTCAAAAATTGTTTTAGGGATTCGCTAATCTATTTGTTGGTAAGTTCTCACTTATATATTTACCTTATGATGCATGATACATCTTGTTTTAGTGTTATATCCATTTGGGTTGTCAACAAATCATTTTGTTTATGATTTTGGAATCTTGATGAAATATAGGTCATTTAGTACAAACATGTTTATTATCAAATCAACATGATTATTTTACTTAGACTTAGAAGCAAGGGTAGGTGAGGAAATAGCCTATGATTTTATTGTTTTATTTTTATTTTTTATCTATATTGTTTTTTATATATTATGAAATAGATTGAATGTATTTATAAAATATGGATCGTCGGTACCCATCTTTGGTTTGTGATTTGATGGATGAAAGTATTTAATTAATTTGAGTTGTATGGTAAAGCTTGGAACACCCTCTCAATCCTTTGGGTATTGTCTCTTGGGTGGTATGTAATTTGTCATTAAATTAATCTAAGAGTGCTTTGTGTTTTAGGTGAAATGTGGATCATATAGACATATCTTATGTTAGTTGGGGAAAATTTTGATGATTATTTCATTGTGTAATTGGTTACATGGTTTTAGTAGGGATGGACAAGGGGGCGCGACCCGCCCGCCCGCCACCGCCCGACCCGCTTCGGGTGAAAAACAAATGGGCGGGTTGGATCGGCCCAATCGGATTAGCAGATAATACATTAGGGTTGACGTGGGTTGACACGGGCGGGTTCGGGTCCAAGATTTCAAACCGTCGGCGACCGACTGACCCGTAGAAAAATATATATTATTGTTAATATTAATAATTAATTATTTATTTATTGGGTTGGGTCACTGCTCCAAACCCAAAACCAATTTCATTGTCTTCTAAACCCTAGCCAACATTTCATTCTCATCCGTTTCTCTCCCACTTTCACAGCTTCCTCTCATCCGTTTCTCTCCCACTTCCACTTCCACTTCAACCGTTCTCACTTCTCTCATCAGTTCACACTTCTCTTTCTCTCCCACTCACAGAGTCTCACTATCACGATTCGCTTTGGCTCTCTCTGTCGCTCAACCCTAAAAGAGCAACCACCCATTAGCGTGAAATGAAGGATACTTTCAGGTTTTTTATCATTTATCTTTTTTTTTTTAAACTACATATGATTTCGAGTTTTGAACTATATGAGTCTTGTTTAAGTTTTTGTGTTGATAATTTTAACTTTTTTTTTGCATGTTATTTTTTTGGTAGGGTTTGACTAACAATATTTTTGCTTTTATTTTATATGCTTATTTTATTTAGATTGTTGTCAAAATACTCAGATTTATTTCATTTTCTTTCTATATTGGTTTTGTATTATATATTTTTGTATTCTTTTTACTTGTTAATGTTTGTGATTGTTTTGCAGATTTTATGCGTCTTTGTTAAAAGAAAACAAAACAAAGGTACTCCATTTACTGCCATTGCTTAGTATTATAATGCAACAGGTTGAAAAGTTCCTAGTATTCTTGACGTTTATTCTAGCCATCTATGCCAATATTTCATGCTTGCTGAATTTTACTGAGCTCTAACTAGGTGGTATCTGATTCTCTCTAACTTGAGTTTAAGATACAAATGAACAGATGTTGACTATAGATGTAATAGTAAAATACAAAAGAGTTATCACCAAATAATAAATCTTAAAACCAGATAATCATGTTTAATTAAATAAATCCGTGAAAAAAATTAGCTACGCCGTTGTTGTAGTTATGTTACTCCAAACACTTCATTTCCCTGGCAATGTGTCACAGTGGACTTAGCTCCTTGACCTTCCCTCATTTGATGTGTTCTAAATTAAAATTTGGCTATACTTCTAACGACAAAGCCTAGTAGTTTGAGCTCCATTCTTCTGACTGTCTGTTATTGATGGCCTCTGACTGTCTGTTATTGATGGCCTCTATGCTCCTATTACTATGCCGACTACAAGGTTTTGTGTTTCATTAAATTATTTGAGGTGCCATGTTTCTTCTTTTGCAATAAATCAATGTTTATATTTGCTTTCTTAGTATGCAGACTTTATTGGATAACAAAACGAGCTAGTGAGAGGCAAGGCAGTGGATTGATGAAAGCAAATGCATGGCATCATCGTGCAGATGCAATTTCATCAGTAGTTGCTCTCATCGGAGTTGGTAAGGAATTTGGATATTTGAAAGATCACTAGGCCAGTTTATTCGGTATAATGTGCTAATGCTATAATGCTGGCTTCTAGTACAAGTTGTGTCACCAATCAGGTTTACTTGCTTATTGGGCATTAGTAGGGGTGTTGTTGGGTTATGGATAATGATCAATTCAAATCACATGAATTATTAATTAGCATTACTAATTAATTTTTTTTCAATGTTTTAGATTGGTCATCAAAGATGACAATGGTGTACATTCATATTATTTGTACTAATTAATTTTTGTTCAATGTTTTAGATTGGCCATCAAAGATGACAATGGTGCACATTCATATTATTTGTACTGATTTTTATAAGGACATTGGACATTTAGTTTAAGATGTTTAGATTTTATGAACATGAATGTATTATGTATATTATTAAGTTTACATTTTAATGGTTAAAATTATAAATATGTTTGCATTTCAATAATAAATTGGTAGAGTATATATCATGAGATTTATAAATATGTTTGAAAAATGGATTATGGTTTTAATGGTTATTTTTATCTATAACATTTTAAAATTAGAGCTCTAAAATGTTCATTATAAAAAGAAATTAGGAAAAAATTGCTCAATTTAAAACAAAAAATTAGAATAACTAAATAAATAGAATTTTGGAAAATAAATAAATAAAAACAGATGAAAAGTGACCAGAAAATAAATTGGCAAAAAAAATATTATTGGCCCAAAAGAATGTTATTGGGCCAAAAACCAAATATGTAAAAAAAAAGTATACCCGCATGACCCGCCCCCCTAACCCGTCACCCGATTACCATTACCCGTCTAACCCGAATTCCTCAATGGGCGGAAATGGGTATATAAAAGCCACCCGCGGTTTGGATCGGTTGGAGTTTTTGAGTCCGAACCCGCCCTACCCAACCCGTTGTCCACCCCTAGGTTTTAGTACATGTAGGTGTTGACAGATTATTTGTTGTGATAGTGATGTTATTTAAGGTAAAGGAAAGATCTAGTATATTTTTTATTTTTATTTTATTTTATTTAGTTGTAATACTTATTCTTTATCTTTTTTCTTCTTTTATGTAAGTTTTTTATGTGTTAAAATGTGCACAAATCAATTCATATGTTTTCTTCATTTTTTTTTTAAAAAATCACTAGGACGACCAGCCACACAAGTTTTTAGTAAGTTTTTTTTTTCTTTTTAATTTTGAAAAAAAAAAGTTAAGGATTCCAATAAATTTTATCCCTTCATTATCTTTTTCATCTTCAACACCACCTTCATT
>JBBPBS010001017.1:14669111-14711979 GCA_037974835.1 Cicer judaicum
CACAATTTTTTTTTTTGAATTTTTTTAATATGAAATTAATTAAATATGAATTTTTTAAATATTAAAAGTTCAAGATAAAAGTTACTAAAATATTGACTTAAAAATCAATTTCTTGCTCATGCTTATTTTTTAAAGATGAAATTTTTATAACATTGGACATATGTTTGCTGATATTCATTCAGAAAATTATATTGACTTGGAAACGTAGAATAAAAATTATATTTATTTTTTATAAAATTAAAATTAAAATATTAAAAGTTTATAAAAACTAAAAACATTTTTAACCCTTAAAAAAAATAATTCATAAATTGTATGCAAAATAAACTATACTCCTTCCATCACCAATCTTTTTCATAAATCAATAATTTCTTTCTCATTTTTGAGGTTCTTTCATCTCCAAAGTGATTTATTAATGGATTGACATTAAATCTTTGATACATGTGAGACTCACAACTAATTTACTATTTTTTATTTATTTAAAAGGGATGAATAAATAAAATCATATTCTTGTATTTTTAAAATTTGGTTTATTTTAGTTTATATTTTACTCAAATAAATATTATTTAAGCTCATGCGATCCGTAATTGATAAATAAATATAGTGTAGAGTTTCGATTTTAAACTCATACCCTTATATATTAATATCTCTATAATTATCAATTAAACTATTTTTAGATTGACAATATAATTTTTTTTATTATAAATATAATTTGATATATTGTTAACGTAAAAAAATTTACACACAACCTCTAATAATTTATCTATATGTTTTTAGGGCTCGATAAAATCATACATAACACAGTTTTTTTTTACTTAATTCTTACATTTAATTTAAGATTATATAGAGAATCTAAAAGTCAGATAAAGTGCTAACAACATGTGAAAAAAGTTTTAGAAGAATTAATCTCTTTTTCTTATAATAACAATTTAATTTTATAACAAATATAATAATGACAAATTGACAATGACAAACATAGTTTTGAGATAAAGAAAGCGATGGGATCTATTCACAGCCCCGATCCACTTCCTTTTCAAAAGCACCTAATCTCAGCCGCCCCAAACGAGTCGCGCTAAACTCAACTCGCCGGAGTTCGTCGTCGTCGTCGCAGGAACGCCCACCACAAACACTCACAAAGTCCGTCCAGGTTTTCTTTCTTTTCTTTTCTTTTATTTTTTTCATTTTTTTCTCCGATGCGTTTTCAGCGCGATTTGTGGCCGCGATAAGCGCCTCTGCAAAAGGCAACGCGCCGGAGCTTCACCCCGCACCGCGGTTCCACGATTTTGCGCTGCTATGGCGAGATTGATGTGATATGATTAGAGAATTTGAAATTTCTATGCTACAGTCCCCTTTTCGTTTGTTTGTAATATGAGATATATAATAATAAGAAATCAAAGAAATTTGATTACAGGATGTTAACATGCCGTGATGATGGGTGCTCCTTTTCTAATGTTCGTGTATATAGATGAATGATTGGTTATGTTAGGTAGATGATGATTGTCAACTTAATGCACGTTCGGTTATGGTTATGGTTAGGTTATATTTATATACTTACACGTGGCTTTGGATTTCTTACTGGAAACTGTTTGTGCAGGTAAATACTTGATTGACAATCTTCTTATATACTTAAGAGTCAAGTTTTTGAGTATAAGAAGAAGCTTTTCAATGGCCAAGAAACCGGCACCAAAATCCAGTAAATTATCCGTGTACCTGTACGTTCCTAATATCATTGGTGGGTATTTCACTATAATGGTGGATATGTGGTTTTATTCTCTCTTGTTTACTTACACATTGTACAAACAAACCCTAGTTTTTTAATACTTAGCTTTTGCTGATAGTGTTCCAACTTCCAAGAATAAATGTTCTGTCTTAACTCTTGATTGTCTGTGATAATGCAGGATATATCCGGGTTCTTTTGAACTGTCTTGCCTTCTCTTTATGTTTAAAACACAAAATCGTTTTTCCTATTCTCTACTTTTTCAGGTGTGTTACAGTTTAATGGGTTTTTGTTTTCTTTCTATTATTGAACTTTTACCTCTTTAATATATAAATATATCTTGGATGCGGGCATAATTTGGCTTAATCTGTGTTGCTGCCAGCTTTGTATGTGATGCTGTGGATGGCTGGTGTGCACGAAGATTCAATCAAGGTATAAATTTTATGGTGGATGTCAGATCACTAATATTTCCTATTGAGTATTGTTAATAATTTCAATACTTAACTAAGAAAATCATTACACAATTTAATAATATCAGATCACTATGATGCATCCACATGCATCACACTGACATTCTTGGGCATAAGTTGGTCAAAAATTAAGGGATGACTACATTTTCTGACTCCTTGTAGAGTGTTTTGAATATGAATCTATGGTCCCTGTGTTAAATATCTTTACTCTTAGCTGCCTTCTGTTTTGTGAAAACAGGTAAAACTTGATCTTTCTAATGTTTCATAATCATTTGGAATTTAACACTTGAAAATCAGTTTGAATTTGAAATTGAGGTAAGATTAAAGCTGGGATTTTGCTAAGATATTTGTATGAGAAGCATTTACAATTGAAATCTGTGGTCGTTTATACTTTTTCCATTCTTGAGAGCTAGATGCCATGGTTTTGCTCCCATGACTGCATTCTGTTGACTCTTTGATTTTTACGTTTTTTTTTATGAAACATTATAGTGGCTGTTAGCAAGTTGTATTAAATAAAAATAAACAAAACAAATGGTAGGAAGGCTTGTATGCTAATGAAGGTTGGCTTCAATGGTAGGATCAAACATCATCCACATAAAGGTCTTTGGCTCAAATCATGCTGCTTGTCTTTCATTGATATGCATGCTACGTTTGAGCACCGCTATAATTTATAAGGAAAACTTGTTGCATGCCCAGACTGTGCAATTTCGGAAACTCCTATTTCCGTGTACTTATTATTTTTAATTCATAAATGTGATTATTCCATATAATAAAGCAATGTATTAATCAAGCATTTTATAGCTCCACGATGCCTCGATGGTTTATCGCATCAGGTTGTTCTTTAATAAGCCTGTATACAATCTAGCATTTATATCTATTGTTATTTACTTGATTCAGTGTCAACATTTGGAGCTGTGCTGGACATGGTAACAGACAGGTTATTCTCGGTTCCCTCTCGCTTTCAATATACATGCAAGCCAAAGAAATGTTGATCATGTTGATCAGTACTGTGTTAAATTCTTTATATTGTTCGATTATTGTGTGCTTTGAATTAATGCGGCTTCCTTAATACCAGGATTAGCACTGCATGTCTTCTTGTAGTTCTTTCCCAATTATACAAGTAAGATATTTATCCTTTTGAGATGTTCCTCAGTCACTATGCTTTTAAGCCTGTACACCTGACTTTTGGGCTAAATTTGTGTAAAGGCCTGGCCTGATCTTCTTGTCATTGCTCGCCTTAGATATTGCCAGCCACTGGTTTCAAATGTACAGGTAGTGAAAGTTAACTGTTTTTTCTCCCCTAAGTCAAATTGTATAATTCTGCAGTTACTGGATTGGATCTTGATGAGTATCTTGAGCTGATGTTTTTACTTTAAATGCAGCACTTTCTTGCTGGGAAAGGCTAGTCATAAAGATGTAAAAGACAGCACCAATTGGCTTTTCAAGGCATATTATGGAAATAGGATGTTTATGGCTTACTGTTGTGTCTCATGTGAGGTAATTGTTATGCCGTCGTCATAATATTTTGTGAAAAAAACTTCATTAATGTTGTTTTTCTTCGTTTCTTATCCTTATATTCTGCAGGTTCTTTACTTAATCCTGTTTTATCTTGCGGATAATCAAACAGAGACATTGGTGGATGTTAGTGTTTTCTCTTTGCTTTTGATGCTGTTAGATTATCTAAGATATTTAGAGGGTTTCTTCTGATCATCTTAGTTTCTTAATTGTTTCTATTTTCAGGTTTTATCAAGTAATTTGCAAAAGATAACCATAATCTCTTTCCTAATTGGCACAAGTTTATTTGGATGGGCAACCAAGCAAGTTATAAATGTTATTCAGGTTCGTACATGATGTCTTTATGCTGCATATTTAGAGGTTCATATTTAGTTTTTTATCACCCCCATCCTATAATGAGAAGAAAAAGAAAATCCAAACTCCAAGAAAACACGGCAGTACTAAATCAGTAAATTGTTCATATTTTTAATATGGAATATCATCCTGTTAAGGGAAGGGGATTCTTGGTGCAGTGGTTGTAGTTTCTTCCAGGTGACTGGAGCTTGGGTTTGAGTCATAAAATGAAATCAGCCTCTTGCAAATGCAAGGTAAAGATGTCTAGTGTCTACAATAGGCTCGAGTTTGACACTTTCCTTGACCGTGCTATAGAGTGAATAGCACCATCTTGCCCTTTATTCAAACAAAATTTCCTCTGCTTTTCCTATTCTCCATAAAACATGGAAGAAAAATAAGAGAATGCATTGCAGAGCTAAATTCTCCATAGAATAGAAGCAGAGCCATTGAACCCAAACCAGACCATATTATCTTTCATATTATAACTTCAATAATCGGACTTCAAGGTTTTGTTTGGGAGTTAGGAGGGGGCGAGAGGGGAGAGGACAAGAGGAGAATCTCTCACCTTGTTTGGGAGTGTAATTGGAGGGGAAGGGGAGGTTTACTACTAATATTTTCTTTGTTCAGAGAGTATATTATAAAGAGGAAGAGTATTTAGGAAAATCTTCAATGCCCTCCAAAATCCTCCATAGTTCTTTCTTCTCCAAAGTCCTCTCCCAATATATTGTGAGTTCTCCCATATTTGGGGGTTTTAACGTCCTACAACAAAATCTGCTATGCAAGATGAGGGACTATCTTCTCTTTCGTTTTCTTTAATCCCCTATGCAAGGTTCCATTCCCTTCTAACTCCCAAACAAAAGGTTTACATTCTAGTCATATAAAGAAAGTCTTGGAATAAGAATTGATCGGCTGATTTTTATTTATTTAGCTACACGTACTAGGTGTTTATTGAATCCTTTTTGACTTTTATTTGTTCATTGATTAAGTCCTGCATTTTAATTTGCCATAAAACCTATTTGATTTCAGATGAAAACAGCAGCAGACATGTGTGTGCTTTATGATATCGACAAAAAACAAAAGCACTGATGTTTATTCCATGTCCACGAAGTCCTTGCCTATGCCTTCTCCATAGAATAGAAGCAGAGCCATTGAACCCAAACCAGACCATATTATCTTTCATATTATAACTTCAATAATCGGACTTCAAGGTTTTGTTTGGGAGTTAGGAGGGGGCGAGAGGGGAGAGGACAAGAGGAGAATCTCTCACCTTGTTTGGGAGTGTAATTGGAGGGGAAGGGGAGGTTTACTACTAATATTTTCTTTGTTCAGAGAGTATATTATAAAGAGGAAGAGTATTTAGGAAAATCTTCAATGCCCTCCAAAATCCTCCATAGTTCTTTCTTCTCCAAAGTCCTCTCCCAATATATTGTGAGTTCTCCCATATTTGGGGGTTTTAACGTCCTACAACAAAATCTGCTATGCAAGATGAGGGACTATCTTCTCTTTCGTTTTCTTTAATCCCCTATGCAAGGTTCCATTCCCTTCTAACTCCCAAACAAAAGGTTTACATTCTAGTCATATAAAGAAAGTCTTGGAATAAGAATTGATCGGCTGATTTTTATTTATTTAGCTACACGTACTAGGTGTTTATTGAATCCTTTTTGACTTTTATTTGTTCATTGATTAAGTCCTGCATTTTAATTTGCCATAAAACCTATTTGATTTCAGATGAAAACAGCAGCAGACATGTGTGTGCTTTATGATATCGACAAAAAACAAAAGCACTGATGTTTATTCCATGTCCACGAAGTCCTTGCCTATGCCTTCTTGTACCTAGTTTTGAGCTAAAAGTTTGATATCAGTATCCTCGTTGGCAATTGAGCTTGAATTAGTCAGTTTTCCATTGTTTGTAACAAAAGAAATACTGAAATGGAACAATGCTGAATTAGAAAATCCAGCCTTGCATGTAGAAAAAATTCAGTAGCATGAAGTTCGTTGCCTTTTTTGTTCACTTTCCATCACACTACAACTGATGTATTCAGTTCTGAATTCCTAATCCATTGAAGTCTATACTATCTGCTCCAGGAGAGTTATTGCACCGACTATGAATTTGTGGTTATTTTGTTTTGGGGCGTTGGAATTTGAATAAACTGAATAAGCGCATATATTTCACATGGTGAATGTTATTGCAATTTCGTGTTACAGGGTGGCATATGTGGCTTGCAGCATTTCGTAAAACAGCTGAAAACTTCGTATATTGTACGATATATATATATATAACTCTTGAAAGATTATAGGGCTAGTTTTGAGATAAAAAAAGAAGAGGATATTGTAGGATGGGTAAGTATTTAGTGTGTTTGATGATGATTGTTTAATAATGTTTTTTTAAATTAAATGAATTTGATTTTATTAGCATTGATTTTGAAGTAATTTATGCTTCGATGTTTATGCTAAAAAAACATTTAGTGTAAAATTTAGGATAAAAGTTACTTGGAGTAAAAAATCAAGTTTGTAGACAAGTGACAGGACTCAACATTTATAAATGTCCAGTCTTTTTTGTATGAAACATAATGGTTTGTGTGTTATATATAAGAAATAAGAAATATAATCATTTTCAACAATATTGATTATTTTTCTTTTTTATATTCTTCATTGTGGAAAAAAGTGCGTATTTTTCATGCAAGAAGAATAAAAAGGATGTCAAATGGTACTTCTGGAATGAAATCATTAATTAAAATTTATTTTTACTTGATCTAGAATCCTAGATTAGTTGGCTTTTTCTTTGACATAGAATAAACAGGGATTCCTTTAGATCTCTTATATTCTAAGAAAGAAAAAGAAACTTCACAAGAACTAAAAATGAAAAAAAAAATTGTAGGAACTAGTCTGTTATTTTTTCTCTGTAGTTTTTAATTTATTGAGAGGGCCATAAAGTTGTTTCAAAATTAAAACCAAAGCTCTAAATTATGTGTTTATGAGGTGAAGATTCTGGAATGAAATTGGTTGAAGGTGAAGGCATATAAGGGTTTGATTACTCACTCTCTCAATGGTGTGAATGTCCATTGGGGTGTTTAAGAATCAATTCAGGCTCATGAAAGTGTGTGAAGAGACAAACTGCATAATAAACAAGACTTGGCATTATAATGGGCTGATGTGGGGTCTAGAATGATGCGTATAATAAGGGGAAGGAACATGTGAAAAGAGTAACATAGGTATGTGAATTCCAATACATAAAATACATGCATAAACAGAATATTGCATTATCCATTAAAATCTTAAAAGTGTGACAGCTACATAGTTCTAAGCTTAGTCAATTAATAGACAGGAACCATATCACATGTTGCATGAATCATGAACTTCTTCCAAACAATAAAATTTCTCTCTAATGGCTCTACTTTTTCTTAACAATAAAATTATCATCATAAAGGCTACTGGTTGATTGAAGTGTATCAATACAAACTAAACCCAAAAAACTGGCTAATGAGGATGGCAAACCCAAGGGCTATAGCTATAAGAGAAGAAGCCCAAGTGAGTTTCTCTGTTATTCTAGGAACTCTATCCTTTAGTGCCTCGCTACATGATCCTATAAACACCGTATAACTACCCATTGCAACAACAGTTCCAAATAAGAACATGATGAGAAATGCAGCGCCGGACAAGCGAGAAGGCAAAGCGAGGGCCGGCAACACCATCATTAATGCATCTGGTTGCAGTCCATGCACTATTCCAGTGGCAAAAGTTGCAAAACCAATCTTCTTCTTTCCTACTACAGGATTATCAAGTGATTCATAGGCACCGACGTTGCATTCACTATTTTCTGAGGCAATACACGGAGTGGGAACCTCTGAAGCTTCTTTAATTCCCATAGCACCGATTACTAGCAAGGTAATGCCTACCACTCTTGTGCCCCAAGTTTGGATAATTTCAATGTGAAGTCGATCTTTTAGGAGCAAAAATATTAAGCCGAAGATTACCTGACCAGCATCATGGCCACAACCCCAAAGGGCTCCAACAGCAGCACTCTCCATTCGACTGCGGCCGATTGACAATGGAGCCAAAGCTGCAAGATGGTCGGGGCCTGATAATGTGTGCAAGCAACCGGCAAAGAAACCAGTCCAAGCACTACTTAGGAGTTCGGTGCGGACGAGTTTTCCACCAACGGCAGTGGTGGCAGGACCACCGGTCTTGGCAGCATTTTGAAAGGCTGCAAAAGCTGCTGGTGCGAAAGCTGGTTGAATTAAGAGCACAATAAGAGCAGAGAGTATTACAAATGTCTGAACTGTTATTCCCTGAGGAAAAAATAAGTACAAAGGACGACTTTTAAGTTTTATTGGATAGTTTAAACATCTAACAGAAAATTAATGTGTACATTGGGTCTATATAATGTAAACTCTTGTAACCTTCAGCCAAAAGAAAATACTCAAATTATCACGAATACAGAAACAGCAGCAGCATTGGACAATAGTAATCACAATTTACCACTATGTCACACTCACCCATTTAACAGAGTAATCTTCAAGTGAAACTTTACATGCATTGATATCAACTAAGTTATAAATGAGTCCACAAGTATGTTAATGATCACAATTTAATCAGAAAAATAATTGGGATTGAAAGCTAAGTTAGATTATGGTTTGGGACCAGAAACAAGCCAACAAGAAGTGACATTACTAAAAAGGAGCAATAGCTCAAAAGTTGAAAACACTAATTTTGATGAAATCATGTAGAAGGTAATGATAACTATTCGAAACAAGATTTATGATTTATGTGCTTACATTAATATTTTGTTTGAAAAAAGTAAAGGAATCAACCATGTTCAAATAGATTCTTAATCACATACAAATTCCCTAAGACCAATGACAAGGGAATATGCTTATAATTCAAATAAACACAAGTATATTCTTGAAGATACTGTTCATGCAATGGAACCCATCAACTTCAAAAAAATAATTAAAACGACAGTCAAATTCTATATAAACAACATGAAACGCTTTACACACAATGTCTTAACACGTACCTTTGGTTTTCTGAAATCGCTGGCATTGATCTGATTGAGGGGTTGGGGTTCGATTATGGGGTTATTAGAATTGGTTACTAGAGAAAGTGGGTTGTTTGGTTGCATCATCCGGTTAACGAAAAGGGGAGTTGAAGACAAAAATGGAGATGGGTTTTCATGGTTGCGAGAAATTGAGGTGACCCACCTGAAGGAACAGCGATTTGAAGGGAGAAAATTGAATCTTGCGGAACCAAAACGAGTGGTTGGAGGGAGAAAAGTAATGGATTTGAGGTTAGTTTTGAGAGAAGGAAGAGAAGAGGAGGATAGAAGCCTATCCATGGCTTCTCTGTCGGTGAAGAGAAAGAGAGAGAAAAAGAGAAAGAGAAAGAGAAAGAGAAAGAGAAAGAGAAAGAGAAGAAGGACTCTTGTATTTTTGGAGATAAAAGTCTAAGCACCAAAAGTCATTCTACAACAGCAGAGAGAAAATGGTTGAAACCTCTGAACTAACAAATACATTCATGAAAGAGTATAATAAGTATACAATAATTTTAGTTTAATTTTAAAAAATTAAATAATTTTTTAACACATTAAAATTGTTGATTTTTGCTTTTATTTTTTATATAATTATTCGTATTTTTTAGTTTTATAAATATATTTTTCAATTTTAGTAAGGATTAAAATTAAAAATAATAATATTTGTAAAGACTAAAAAATACAAAAAAAATTTATCGAGATTTATTTAAAAAATAAAATAAAATAAAGTTTCATAAAGATATATACAATGCAAAATCATTTTAAACTATAATCCAATAACCATTCATCCAACTCTAATATAACACCTTATCCTATGATTTGGAATTGGTACTATTAAAGGTGTTTATGTTTGTGTGACGTCTTTTAAATCATCACTTACCAACTAAAGACAATTTGGTGAGTAGAGGCATCACTCACGTTGGTTATTCTTGGTATGTGGCGGGATGTTGCGTGAAAGAATCAATTCATCATATCTTTATCATGTTTATGAAGTTTGGGGTGGTTTGGATGAGTCTTTTGAGTTGGTTAGGGTTATGCGTTGATTTGACTAAGGATGTGTATTGTTCACAGACTCATCCACATCAATTTATTGGGCTAGGTCTCAGGAAAAAAAAAAAAGGAATTCGCTCAAAAGTTGAAGCTATTTGTTAAAAAAAAAGTTGACTTTTGATTAGGCTGTGTTTAGTCTATATATAGAAAATACACAATTCCATTATCTTTAATCATGCAGAGATCAACTCTTCATTACTTTTTTAAAAGCTGAAATTGGCCTCATGAGCTTATCACATCAGTTTTGTTTATGATTTTAATTCGTGGTGCTTACAACCATTGGGTGTTTGGAATTTTCTCATTTTTGTAGTTCCGGGTTTCGTTTATTTAATTTGGTTTTAAGTCATGCATGTGTTTGGCCTTTTCATAGTTCTACTAGTGGGTTGATTTCTTTTCTTGTAATGCATTGATACTCTTTTCTTGTAGTGGGTTGATTTCCAAGTACAAATGTTTAGAGTTTTATTGATATGTTATATATATATTTTTTTCATAAATAAAAATAACTATAATTTTTATTTTATTTTAATTGATTATTAGTGTAAAATTAATTTACACCGACAATGCATACCCAATTTTTTTTTATAATAATTTTATATTGTCGTCCAAGACGAACCAATCGTCCTGCTATATATGTAAGTATATATTGTAATTTAAAAAAAAAATAGCATATACTAAATTTTTATTTGACATTAGTGTAATACTAATTTATATTAGTGTAATACTAATTTACATTTACTATACATATAGTTTTTTCTCTTCATAGAATTGTTAAATGTCAATTGAGATAGTTTTTATATAAACTTTGTTGTTATAGATTATGATGCGACATGCTAGTTGAATATATGGTTCTTCAAAATTAATTCAACATCAATGTAATCACAACATGTAATAATTTGTCTATAAAATTTAAATATTTTGTTGTCTAATTTAACAATAATTAGTTCATGCACAATTATAATTATTCACATATTTGACTATGAGATACCAAAATCTCAAATACAAATTTGTCTTTAGTGAGATGATATTGATATAAAATCAATACGCCTAAGTTATATATTCAAAACGTAACTCATTATAATCTCTAACGAAAAAGTTTATAGAAAAATTATTTTAATTTATTTTATAATTTCATTGATGTATTTGTTAATTTACAAAATTTGAAGTTAATTTCATCAATACTTCAATTTCAGTCAACAATTTATTTATTCATTCCAACCACAAAAGCATATGGGTAAAATATGTGTTCTATATTGTGCTTGTTTCTACTCCTCTTTTGTTTGTTTTTTTAATTAAATAAAAACTTATTTGATACTTTATTTAATACATTTTTTTACTGTTTATTATTATTTTTAGAGTAAAATCCGAATGTGGTCATTGGTGAAGTTTTAAGGCCATATTATGTTAAACTCTTACTTTAACGAAATTTAAACATATGTTAAATCTATTTTATCATTGTGAGTTGGTAAGGAGTTTAAATGTGTGAGAAGAAGAGAAACTCATTAGATGAATATGTGTTGGGAAAGATAATAGATTATCAAACTTTCATATTTGTTGTTTGATAATTTTAGTGTATGTAAGAGAGGTGTAGGCAAGAGATAGATTGACTATTAAAATAAAACTATTTGAATGAGAGTGGATGATGGTTAAGAGAGATATAAAGATAAATTTATCAAAATTAGTAATTGAAAGGTAGAGTCTCTATTCTTTAACAAGACCAACAAAAATGACTAGTTGAATTTGAGTGTAGTGACTCCAGAGGTAGATGCAAGTGTGGATTATATAGAAGAGATAAGAGACACTCATTCAACAATTGATGAAAGTATAGAAGACAACTATTACATGTCAATTAAGCGTCCTAATTAGTTTAGTTGACATGAGGATGTGCACCAAAGAAATGTGAATGATATAAGAAAAGTTACGAGTTCAATAAAAAAAAGAAAAAAAAAGTCATTTTATTGGTCTTGTTAAATACTAGAGATTCTAGGGTTATGCTCATGATATGTTTAATGATCAATCTGAGGCAACGATCAATCTCAACTCAATATGATTAAAGTTAACATTATCCCACAATTAGACTCAAGATCATAATTTTCATAAAGAGATTCTTTGTTTGTTGGGATGGATGTAAGAGAGAATTTAAGGTAGGTTATAGGCTTTAATTTTTTATATTGAGTAATTAATTAAATTTCCTAAAGAAATATTGATTATCTTGATATTCCAAAACTTTGATATATTTAAGAATAAACCATCAATTGAATAAAAATAAAATAAACTATCATTTTTCACAAATATGAAAATATAATATGTTAAAAGTGGTACTTAATTAAAAAGCCAAACTATGGCAGTTAGTTAGTTAGGTGTAACTACTTTAGTTAATTTATTTGTTATTGTAAACAAATTGTATATAAATCAAGGCAAGACTGAGAAATAAGTGAGAGATACAAAAATTAGAATAAAAAACTGCAGTTTTTTTTACAAAGTGCAGAAAAACTGTCAGCATAAGAGCATAACAATTGTAATCATCTTCATCTCATTATAGTGATCATTCAAATCGCATTCTGTCCCCCAATATGTAGAAGTTAACCTCTAAACTGGGTTAACAAGAGTGTGTGTTCATCTTAGCTTTACAAGTTCTAAATTCTGCTTAAAACACATCAATCTTCGTTTCAGTCAGAAAAAAGAGAACGTTCTTGAGATTGATCTGATCAATCTTCGTTTTCTGTTTCAATCATTCTGCGTTTTTCTAGACAAAACAAAGAACAATATTGGTTTTAATTACTCATTGATCTTCGGTTTCTCACAACAACTGGTATCAGAGCACGAGAGCATTTGATTCAAAGGAACGATGGTATCAACAAAGTATGCAATTGAAAAATTCGATGGGAAAATGATTTTGGGTTATGGCGTCTCAAGCTGAAAGCGTTGTTGGTTCATCAAAGTTTGGCAGGAGCATTGGGAGGAGAGAGAGAGACATGGCATCCACACTACCAGAAAAGGAGAAGAAGGATATCATGGACAAGGCTCATAGTGTTTTAATCTTGAGTCTTGGAGACAAGGTTCTTAGGGAAGTGTCAAAGGAGACCTATGCAACAAGTATTTGGCTCAAATTAGAATCTTTATACATGAAAAAATGATTAGCGAATTGTTTGTACTTAAAACAAAAATTATATACTTTCAAGATGCAACCTGAGAAGTCAATTAAAAATCATATGGATGAGTTTAATAAGATTGTGTTAGATCTTGAAAATATTGATGTAAAATTGGATGATGAGGATCATGCCTTGTTGTTGATAAATTCATTACCAAGCTCTTTAAAAAATATGTGTGATGCACTTCTGTATGGTATATATTCTTTGTCATTAGAAGAAGTACAAGCTGCACTAATCTCCAAAGAGTTGAAGAGGAAGTCAGATGGGAAAGAAGAAAGTAGTGGTGATGGATTGTTTGTCAAGGTTAAGGCATGGAAAAAGAATAAAAAACAGAAGAATAAGTTAAATAATAAAGAAAAGGACAAGTAAAAAATGAGATGTTTCATATGCAAGAAAGAGGGACATTTCAATAAAGATTGCCCATATTGGAAAAGTACGAAAGGATCAAATAATGATGATGATTATGGAAATGCAGCTATAGCTTCTGGAGGATATGAAAGGACTGAAGTTCTAATGGGAAATTCAACTGAAATCATGGATGATGATTGGGTGCTTGACTCACGGCGTTCATTTCATATGACCTCAAATAGAGATTGGTTTCTTGACTACAAAGAAATTGATGGAGGCAAGGTGATTATAGGGAACAAATCAACATGTAAGATAGTTGGAATTGGTTCAATCAAGCTGACGCTGGAAGATGGAACCATGAAGATTTTGTCAAAGGTTAGGCATGTTCCAGAACTAAAGAGGAATTTAATATCTCTAGGAATGTTGGAGGAAGCTGGTTGTTCATACAAAGTAGAGAAAGACATTCTAAAAGTCATAAAAGGATCAAGCAAGGCCAACTTGTGGCATCAAAGACTGGGACATGTAAGCCTAAAAGGAATGCAAGTTCTAGACAAACAAGGCATGCTAGGAGGGGACAAGATTAGTGATCTTAAATTTTGTGATGTAAAGATGCATAAGATCAAGTTCTCTATAGGGAAACATTGCTCAAAAGGAATTATGGAATATGTTCACAGTGATCTATGGGCCCTGCAAGGATGGCTTCACATGGAGGTAACAAGTATTTCATTACATTTCTTGATGATTATAGTAAAAAAGTATGTATTTACTTGTTGAAAAGCAAGGATGAAGCATTTAAAACCTTTAAAGTTTGGAAGTCTATGGTTGAAAACAGGACTGACAAAAGGATTAAAAATCTAAGGACAAATAATGGTCTTGAATTCTCTAGTGAGGAGTTCACTAGTTTTTGCAAAGCTCATGGTGTGAATAGACATAAGACTATAATAAGCACACGTACACAAATGGACTAGTTGAAAGGATGAATATAACCTTGCTTGAAAGAATGAGGTGCATTCTGTCGAATGCGGAGATGTCTGCACAATTTTGGGGAGAAGCTGTCCACACAACTTGTTATTTGATAAATTTGAGTCCTTCTACTACAATTGAACTCAAAACCCCTCAAGAGATGTGAACAGGAAATGCTGCAAACTACAATCATCTGAAAGAATTTGGATGTGTTGCATACTACCATGTAAATGAAGGAAAGCTATCCCCTCGAGCCAAGAAAGGGTATTTTGTTGGATATCCAAGTGGTGTAAAAGCTTATAGGATATGGTGTCCTGAAAATAGGAAATGTATCATCAGCAGGGATGTTAAGTTTCATGAGGTTGAGCTATACAAATATGCAAATAATGTTGCGAATAAAGGCTCACATCAAATTGAAGATGAGAGGATTGATCATGAAATGGAGAAAGATGGGGTAAAACAAAGAATATTCTTAGAACAACAACAAACTCAACAAGACAAAACTGAAAGATTTGATCATGAGGTGGAGAAAGTTGCAGAAAAACTGAGAAAGTGCTTAACTTCAGCCACACAACAGGAGAAAGATCAACCAAAGTCAAGAATGTTCTTGACTTCAGAACAACAACATGCTCATCAAGACAAGATCGATTCAAATCCAATAGAACATGCTATGTTTCCAGAGCAGGAATTAGATGATTATAACCTCATTAGGGATAGAGAAAGAAGAACATCAAAACCCATTTAAAGATATGGCTATGCAGACATGATCAGCTATGCATTACATGCGGCTGAGGAAATTATACAAGAAGATCTTAGGAACTACAATGAAGTTGTCAATTCTCAAGACAAAAACAAATGGATTTTAGCTATGACTGAGGAGCTGAAATCATTGGAGAAGAACAACACTTGGGAACTCATACCCAAACCAGCCAACTCCAGAATTGCAAGCAGCAAGTGGATCTTCAAGAGAAAGGAGGGAATTCCAGGAGTTGAACCACCCAAGTTCAAAGCAAGGCTAGTAGCAAAGGGATTCACTCAAAGGGAAGGTGTAGACTACAATGAAATCTTTTGTCCTGTAGACAAACATGCATCTATAAGGATAATTCTAGCCATGGTAGCACACTTTGACATGGAATTAGAGCAGATGGATGTCAAAACAACATTTCTCCATGGTGATCTGAATGAAACAATCTTAATGCAACAACCAGATGACTTTAGGACTAAAGGAAAAGAGGATTGAGTCTGCTTGCTAAAGAGATCACTCTATGGGCTAAAGCAATCACCAAGACAATGGTATTTGAGGTTTGATTCATTTATGCTTAGTCAAAGTTATGTTACAAGTAATTTTGATAGTTGTATTTATTATAAACAAGTATCATTAGCCACATATATTTACTTGTTGCTATATGTGGATGACATGCTAATAGCATCTAAAAGTATGAAAGAAATAGAAAAATTGAAGGGGCATCTGAAGAAAGAATTCGAGATGAAGGACTTGGGGTCAGACAAGAGGATCTTAGGAATGGAAATCATGAGAATCAGAGAGCAAGGAAAATTGATAATTTCCCAAGAAAGCTACATTGAAAAGGTTCTAAATAGATTCAATATGTGTGAATCAAAGGCAGTGAACTCTCCCCTAACAACTCATTTCAAACTTTCTTCAGCCATGTCACCAAACACAAACCTGGAAGCAGAAGACATGAAGAATATACTATATGCACGTGCCATAGGGAGTATCATGTATGCTATGGTATGTTCAAGGCCAAACATTACTCATGCTGTAAGTGTCACAAGCAGATTTATGGGAAACCCAGGGAAGAGTCAATGGCAAGTTGTCAAGTGGATTCTAAGGTACCTAAAGGGTACTCAAAGCATGTGTTTGGAATACAACAAAAGTTCAGAACCATTAAAACCAATCCAAGGATTTGTAGACTCTAATTTTGCTGGAGAGTTGGATAGAAGAAGATCTCTTACATGATATGTGTTCACGGTATTTAACAACATAGTCGGTTGGAAAGCTAATCTTCAACACATAGTGACATTATCAACAATAGAAGCAGAATATGCTGCTCTTACTGAAGCAGTGAAAGAAGGAATTTGGTTAAAAGAATTGATCATGTAACTTGGAGTCAAGCAAGATTCTAATTGCATAAATTGTAACATCCAATGTGCCATACACTTGAGTAAAAATCAAATGTATCATGAAAGAACCAAACATATAGACATCATACTTCACTTCATCAAAGATGTCATTGAAAAGGGTGAAATACATGTGGCAAAGGTGCACACAAGTGACAATCCTACATACATGTTTACAAAATCTGTCACACTTAGCAAATTCAAACACTGTTGGAATATGCTGCAAATCAAGTCCAGAAACTGAGATCAAGGACCACGAGGATCTGATTTGAAGAATCACAAGCTGAAACTTCTCATTTGGTACCAATGTGGAGAATTGTTAAAAGTGGTACTCTATTAAGAAGTCAAACTATTTTGGGCAGTTAGTTAGTTAGGTGTAACTACTTTAGTTAGTTAGTTTGTTACTTCAAAGTTGTGAACAAACCGTATAAAAACCAAGGCAAGACTGAGAAATAAGTGAGAGATACAAAAATTAGAATGCAAAACTGCAGTTCTTTTACAAAGTGCAGGAAAACTAGCAACATAAGAGCACAACAATTGTAATTATCTTCGTCTCATTATAGTGATCATTCAAGTCGAATTCTGTCCCCCAGATGTAGGAGTTAACCTCTGAACTGGGTTAACAAGAGTGTGTGTTCATTTTAGCTTTACAAGTTCTAAATTCTGCTTAAAACAAATCAATCTCTGTTTCAGTCAGAAAACGGAGAATGTTCTTGAGATTAATCTGATCAATCTTCGTTTTTTGTTTCAATCATTCTGTGTTTTTCTGGACAAAACAAAGAACAATTTTGATTTTAATTACTCATTGATATTCAGTTTCTCACAACATAATAAATGATCTATAAACTACTATTAATTAAGAGAGATGATAAGAGTATAGAGATTAACTTAATAAACTTAAAATTATTTATTTATAGACCGGTTATTATATATCTTCAATTTAAAGATTAAATTATTATGTTAGATTATCAACTAAAATTAATGATTTATTCTTAAGTTAAACACTTGTCTTAAACTTGACCAAAAAAAATATAAACACTCTGTCTTAAAAAAATAATTAAGGCAAACAAACACAGTTGAGAAATTCATCTAAAGTTTTCACATATTTGAATCATTTGTACTTTCACGTTACATTTTCTTTTTCTATATGGGCTATACACATGAATGCCTAATATAAATAACCCGAAATCGCTTTTGTAAATCTTTAATGAGTGAGGCAGCTCAAAGCCTGTATATATAGAGTGAGGAACATCCCCAAAAATGTTAAGATAAGGATGAGTCGATAAGGTGCTAGTATCAATGAAATTGTAAGTGTAAATCAAATCAATATTTAAATTAATAAATACATATATAAAATTATTAAATGTTAATAAAAAATAATTTTACTATACATTTTTGTGGATAAATATTTTAATATAATTGTACAATTGAATATGTGATTTATTCACATTAATTACACGTTAATATCATCTTTTTAAAAATAAATTTACTAATAAAACTTTGTTATAAATTTATGATAAATTTTAATCGTGAATGAATTAATTATGAATAAATTAATCAATAATAAAAATTAAGTTTATTAAAAAATTAATCTATATTATAATTTTATTAATTTGAGATAAAAAAAAAATTAAATATTTAATTAATATATTATATCGTATGTTTATAAAAATTTATTTGAATTATTGTTTCAAAAACATATTTATTAATTTAAAAAATTAAAGGTTACTTCAATTTAGTTGATCGCTCAACTACTATTATTAAATACAATTTCATGTAGTAGATGATTAACGGTATTTTATTATTTTTATAAGAAAGCAAGTGGAGAGTATGTGGATGTGTCATAACGGAAAAACAAAAATGCGCCACGTCAGCAAAAAATAGGATGGGATGATGAGCAAGAAGTGGTGCCTGCCTGCCTCTGGTTTTTGAAGTCCAACAACCTCCTCTCCTTACCGCTAATGCTAACTCCACTCTTTCCATCTTTCTCTCTCTTCTTCTTCTTCTTCATCTCCCTTCATCATCCATGGAAGTTAACAACTTCTCTTTCAACCACCGCTCCCTCCGATTAACCTCTCCCCTCTCTCTTTCCTCTCCCCGCACACACTTCCTCGGTTTCAACCATACTCTCAAGCCACCTGCTGCTCCATCTCCATCTATTCGCTCTCGAAACAAAACCAACAGGTTAGGTCTTCTTCGCCTCCATTCACCGCGTTTCGTCTTCAAGGCTTCTTTTCACTCTCACTCTCTTATAGTCGTTGTCGTCGTTGTTACTTTATCTGCTGTTTCCTTGCTTCACTTCACTCTCAACAAGAGAAAGAAGAATCTCAACCAGGTCAATCTACTCTACACTCCACACTCATATTTATGCTTTTCTAGAATCGCTTCTGCACTCTTATTCTGATTTTGTATCGTTTAAATGTTTGTTTTGCGTTATATCTATTTCAGGACATGGAAACTTAAGTCCGTTTTTAGATCTTCATATGGACATGTAGATATGCATTTGGATATTAGTTGCAGACTTTAGATAATTTATTGACACCATAATCGATGTTGTCAAATTTTGTTTAATTTTAAAATTGAATTGTACAAACTCGTTATTTAAATAGAAAGTCAGAATCTGATGGTCAATTTTTATTGCCTAGATTCATTTAATTTAATTCAATTTAATTTAGTGTTAGACATATGTTGGTATTTTGCTGTAAAACGTTAATGTTCGTAGTGTTCCAGTGTTTCCTTCCTGGCCAAGTATAAAGTATTTTTGAATTGATTGCATATGTTCTATACTTCTATTTATATAATTAATAACAACTTCTTAACATTTTCACTACTATTGACACAGCAGGGACATGCAAAATATGCATTATCGCCCCAAGGAAGTAATGTTGGGAATCAGGTAATTGACAGCCAGATTCTTGGTTTTCCAAAATTTCAAAGGGATAACTCGCTGAGCGAAATTGGGAAGTTAAATGATATCAACGGAAAGGAAAACCATGTTTTTGAGGACCAAGAGGTCCACCTTCAATTTTTGCAATCTTCTATGGTGCAAGAAACAGCCTTGAAGACTCAGACGATAGATTCATCTTCGTCTGTTCTTGACTCTAGTGTCAATGATATCAGCTCCGAGGTATTAGAGGAGCCTTTTTTATCTGTGACTTTCCAATCAGGTTCATTACAACCTATAGCTTTTGCTGAGGAAATGACTCTACAAGTGGAAGAAAATCAAGATGTAGTTGACTCTGCTCTTGAGTTGCCTTTGAGAATGGTCAAACCTGAGCATCATGCTTCTTCCGTTGATGTAGACAATGCACTTGCTACAATCAATGAACATACTAAAGAAAAAACTGAACTTCGTGCCATCAAAAGTGGTGTCCTTTTTGGCGAATCTGTTAGGGAAGGGCTGTACATGTTTTATGAGGACAAAAATTCTGCCTCCGGATCCATGACACCCCTGAGTAGTAATGAGTCATTATCTCCCGGTGCTTCTTTTGCGAATAGGAAAGGATTTCCATCTGCAATAGGAAATACCAGCGTGAATGGATTAAGATTATCTACAGATATTTCTCAACGAAATGCAGGTAATTACATGAAAGAAAATGCAAAGATGATATCATTTCATTGATGATGTAGTTGGTCAAATCTTTTTATAATGTCAACGTGATGAGCAATCAAATTTCAGAGAAAACTTTAATGTAAACCGTGTTTGTTGTTTCAGAGTTTGTTGAAGGAGCAGTTAAAATATCCAGTCCCACAGAAGGCTTCCCTCCACAACATGTAAGTAAAAACTTGAGAAGAGCCGGAAGATATCTGAGAGACAGGGAAAGGAACTATATGGATCATAATAGTAACAAAGTTTTGCCCCAGAGTTCCCATTCAGTCAGGGTGCATGTCGATCAGAAAAAGGATAAAATCAGGATCCACGATGGTCAGAAAATTGATCCTTCAAAGCATCTAAGCAAATATAATTACTTGCTAAAAGCTGGCAGGTACTCCAATGAACAACAAAGAACGTAAACTTGTCTTTGGATCACTGCTTGATGGAATTTTATGCATGTAGCAAATTTGCTTTGAATGAAACAATGTGGTCAAACTTCTCCCTTCATCTCTTTACTATTAATTTAAAGCTTGAAAAACTTATCCTGAATTACATTGATTTTGTTAGGCTACGTGAATGTGTAGAATTGCTTAAAGATATGGAAATGAAGGGTTTATTAGATATGACTAAGGTACATGCATCTTTATGGTTGTTTTCACCTACTCCGTTCTTCAATTTTGAGTTTCTCTTATATGCCATATTCCTTGGTTATAGGCTTATCATGCCAAGTTTTTCAACATCTGCAAGAAACAAAAAGCTGTTAAAGAAGCTTTTGATTATATTAGGCTTATTCCAAACCCAACGTTGAGTACGTTTAATATGCTTATGTCGGTGTGTACAAGCTCCCAAGATTCAGAAGGTAATTGATGTTGGTTACCCCACAAAAGGTTATTTCTTTGCCAACTTTTCAGTGCATGACATTTGTGTTGTGTATTCAGGGGCTTTCCAAGTTATGCAGCTTCTTAAGGATGCTCAACTGTATCCTGATTGCAAACTTTATACTACTCTGATATCAACTTGTGCCAAAACTGGGAAAGTTGATCTAATGTTTGAAGTACAATGCCTCTCTTCTGGGATTTTTTATTTGAGTCACTCTAGCATGATATTTTTATGCATAATTATATACTCTCTAAATCCCATATATAGTAATAATGTTAATATGCACGCGTAGGTATTTCACACAATGGTTAATTCTGGAGTGGAACCTAACGTTCATACCTACGGGGCACTTATTGATGGTTGTGCTAGAGCTGGTCAAGTAGCTAAAGCATTTGGTGTATATGGGATAATGAGGTCAAAGGTACAATATTTGCAACATCTGTTTCTAAATAGTTATGTTTTCACCTATCAGCGATATTAGCCGATTCCTCCCACATTTTTTAATTATTCATACTGATGAAATGTTTGTATGCAGTAGAATGTGAAGCCAGATCGTGTTGTTTTCAATGCACTTATTGCTGCATGTGCACAGTCAGGAGCAATGGCTCGTGCCTTTGACGTGGTAGCAGAAATGGAAGCTGAAATACAACCTATTGAGCCAGACCACGTAACTTTTGGTACATTGATGAAGGCATGTGCAAAGGCTGGTCAGGTCTGGATCTTTGTTCCCCCATTTTTCCCTTAGTATAAAATTATATTTTTTGGGAGTAATTCTTATGTTTCATAAAATGTATGTGATATTTAACAACGATGGGTTTTCTATATAGGTTGAACGAGCACGTGAAGTGTATAAGATGTTACAACAATATAATATAAAGGGATCTTCAGAAGTTTACACAATTGCAATTAATTCTTGTAGTCAAACTGGAGATTGGGAATTTGCACGTAGTGTATATGATGACATGACCCAGAAAGGGGTGCTCCCTGATGAGGTATTATGTTTTTGAACTTTTTGGGTGATATAGATTATCGGAATCTGCATATTTTTATTTTAGAAAATCATTACATTTTTTTACAGGATAATTTTGCTTTTATTTGTATGGTGGTTTCTTGAATTGATTCATGTGTGTAATTGTTTTATTATTTATTTATTATATTGTTATTATTATTATTATATAATTAGGCAGTTAAATTATTAGTAGACAGTTTTTATTAATAATAACGGCCATATGTAACTGCAGTGCAGTTAGAATAGGAATAAGATGATTAGGAGAATAAGGCATGTTGCTTATAAATAGAAGGGGTGATTGAGAGAAAGGGTATCTTGGCATTTGTATTGGTTTGGGGGGTCTAATAGGCATTGGGAGAGTTCTGGATCTCTCGAATATCCAGAGAAACATAATTGTAATATTCATTTTACGGCAATATATGGTTGATTTTTATCAGTAATGTTCTGTCCATTCTCTGCCATTGTTTGCTTACAGAAGTTTTTGACTCACCATGCAGATGTTTCTTAGTGCACTAATAGATGTTGCTGGGCATGCTCAAAATCTGGAGGCTGCTTTTGATATATTACAACAGGCCCGGAAAGGAGGAATACAGATTGGAATGATGACATATAGCTCATTGATGGGTGCCTGTAGCAAGGTATGTATGTCTGTTCAAGTAAAATGATTTAAAGGAAAAAAGAAAGCAAAATTGGTGCACAAGAAAATGAAGGTGGAGTATAAGTGAACCATCAAAACATATAGTTCACCATAAGCCATAAAAATTAACCTGCTATTGTAGGTGGTAATTCTTTTTTGTTTTATTTTATTGTATTCAAGTGTTCCCTGTTTTTCTTATTGCATATTATAAGTGTTCTTGAAAATTTAAAAATCCATTTCTTTTTTAACACTGATATAAAAAAGTTCCAGTTTACCACATTTGGCTTCACACCCATCAATTTTCACACTATCCACCAAACCCAGGGCCTCATTTGCAATTTCTAAAAGAATAATAGATTACTGGTAATCTGGGCTATTCAATAAGATAGTAATATATTTGTTGATTAAAACATGTTTCATTGTAAACCATATAAGTCACTGCCACCTTAGATTCCAGAAGATGAAATCATTGCTAGTTGTGGAAGGGAAAGGAATTGAAAAGGTTTCATTGTAAACCATACTTAGCAATGGAGTAGATTTGAATAATGTTTATGTATTAATAGACGGCTAATAAGAATTTATTTTAGCTTTAAATTATACCTTTAATTTAAGAAAATTTAGTTCAGTTAAATGACTATAAATAGGTTTTTTATTCGGATATGTTTCATACAAAATAGGTTTCACTTTGATTATCAGTTTTTTTGGCATTCTAGCTATTGATCTTAGATAAAAAAGATGTATGCATGTAAGATATTATCCTTTTAGGTATATATTCAAGGATTTTGTGTTCTAGTTGATGAGCCTGCATCTAGAAGTTAAAATAATGAATCTAAATTTCTTAATCTAAGAACCCTAAGATAAACTGATATAGCATAAGTACTGGTACAACCTTGGGCAACGACAGCATGCTTTTATGTTACATCAATACTTTTGTTGCCTGTAATGAGTTCACCATTCACTAACTAGTGGTAAATGCTTTTTCCAGGCAAGAAATTGGCAGAAAGCATTGGAGCTATACGAATATCTTAAATCTCTTAAATTGGTGCAAACAGTTTCAACTGTTAATGCTTTGCTCACTGCTCTTTGTAAGTTTGACTTTTCCTTTTTCTTTTTTATTTTTTTTATTTCTTATTTTCATTCATTTAGGATGTTTATGCTTCAACACTAAGTAACTGATTTAGGATGCTATTAAATGGTTTTGAGAAGCATTTTGTAGGAAAAGTAACTAAATTTGAAGGAAGATGGTAGGGTTAGTGAAATTGGTAACTTTAAGTTAATTGTTTTAATAAACAGATCTAAAGAGAAAGTTAATTGTGAGAAATAAAATTAGATAAGATGGTGAAGAAAGGCCAAAGAGATGCATCACGTTACTAGCAGCTACTGTTAAAGATTCGTTAAAAATTACATTACTCTTGATTCGTTCTTGGATAACTAATAAGTTATTGCTTGACTTAGGACTAATCAAAGTTAGGAGACCAAGAGTCGGTAAGTGAAGACAGGGGAAACTGGCCACCATGGATGCAAGTAACTAACCCACCTCGATTTACTAATATAACTGACAAATCCAAAGCTTAAGCTTATACATAAACATAAATAAACACCTATATTTAAAACTCTGCACAAGAAATATTAAAATAACCCTAGAAAATATAACTTCAATCAAGACAACAATTCTTATAAAGTCACATTTGGTGACCAGAATTCAGAAATAAGAGCAGTGAGAGAATAAAGATGGAAAGGAGTGAGAGAAACAGAAAAAAGAGAGAATTTTATTGTGCAATTGCTAATCTGAGTCAATCCCCTTACAAAATACTTTTATACAGGTCACTATATAACTAACCCTTATCAACCTTGTAACTAAACCAAAAACTTTCCCGTTGAAACTACAACCCAGAAGTAGCATTAAATATGCAAGACCATAACTTTAAGTGATTTAGATCTGATAAGGATTTCCTTTCTGTACCGAAAAAAATCTGATAAGGACAGGCAAGTAAATGCCAAGATGACTTGACATAGGTTAACGTTTCTTTTTTTAAAACATTCCTGTTAATGGCATGCGTGAAAACCCTACTTTAGTGTTACCTGAAATATGGTTACTTCCAACTTTGTTTTTCAATTTTATGTCTGCTTCAGTTGTTTCCCCCCTCTCCCTGATGTGTGCAGTTGCATTTTTTTAGTTTAGATTTTTATTAGAAAAATGGACTTCAAAACATTGTAAGAGTTCCGTACAGGTGATGGGGATCAATTTCAGAAGGCTTTGGAGGTTTTATCTGAAATGAAAGGATTAGGATTGCGCCCAAACAGTATCACATTCTCAATACTTATCGTGGCAAGTGAGAAGTAAGCGATCTATGTGGATTTGTTGTTGTCAAACTAATGATTTAGTTTGGGTTCTTACTTTGCCAAATTTGTTTTCTTCCTTCTTTTGTAGGAAGGATGATATGGAAGCAGCTCAAATGCTCCTTTCTCAAGCCAAAAAGGATGGAGCAGCCCCTACTCTCATCATGTGTAGATGCATAATTGGTGAGTGTTGTAGGATTTTGTCTGATTAATCATTTTTTTTTTGTACTTGCTTTAAAAGCACGTGGTTCCCAATGTTACTTCTTTTACTTTCCTTCATCTGGAGCTTTGTTATCAAAAGTCTGCTGTCTTGCTAATTGATGTTTGCAAATTCATTGAAAATTTAAGTTATATTTAACTTTTGCATTTTTCTTTCACGTTTACATATATTGTCAATTTTGTGTTTTCCTATTTGTTACTTGTGTTAATGACATAGAAGGTATTTCTATAAACATCATTTGATATAAAGAATTCAGAAATATGATGAACTCTTATTCCTCTCCTTTACTTATAAAAGAAAATGCATTACTTGTGATTTTCATAGTTTTTTATTTGTGGATTTAGTTCTCTATTTGCTAGGAAGTTAAAGTAAAAAGATCGTGGACTTTGGTTATTTTGTGGCCTAGATCTATTCATATATTATGCCTTGAGAGTTTCATGGTTTGTGAATCCTGATATTACTTGATTTCTTTGAAAGGAATGTGCCTACGGAGATTTGAGAAAGCTTGCCTTGTTGGTGAACCTGTTTTATCTTTCGACTCAGGACGGCCACAAGTTAATAATGAATGGTATTTGTTATATAGTTTCTGCAACTTTTTTAATACATGATTCTCTGTCATCACTGGTAAAGAGCTATGCTCCCAATGGTGTAGCTGAGTGATATGGGTTGGGACGTTGAAAGAGTATTAAGGAGGTCTAGGGTTTGATCCCTGCTGCTAACACATTCCCCCTCCTCTTGGCAAACTTACGACTAATTAACATTTGTCTATAGAAAAAGGGCTAGTGTTAACTATTTATATATAGAATTCTTTTTCATTTTTATTTTTCAATTTAGGTATGTCAGTGTGCTGTTTCGTTTTTTATGTGAATCTATTGCATTTGTATAGTATTTTGTTTGAAGAGGTTAATTTATCCCCCATTTATACTCAATTAACTCTGTTGAAGAAGAAAAGAAGAATTAGTAACATAACTGAAGTCTTTCAATGATCCCTTTCCCTATTTGTATAACCATTAATTTACTTGGCCTTCTCGTCTAGGTTATTTTCTTTGTGAAGTTTCTAATTCTGCTTTTAACTCTTAGGACATCACTGGCTTTAACGGTGTATCGTGCAACAATTGGAGCTGGTGAAAAGCCTACAGGTGAACTATTGTCACAAATTCTGGGATGCATGAAATTCCCTTACGATACATATCTGAAAAATAGTCTTGTTGAGAACCTGGGAGTGAGTTCTGAAACCTCAAGAAATTCGAACCTCTGTTCATTGATAGATGGATTTGGTGAATATGATCCTCGTGTTTTTTCAATACTTGAGGTCAGTATGGACTACGAAACTGAAACAGATAATATTAAATACTGTCTTGGTATTTCTAAGAAAACCTGGATATCATTTGATGCTGTACTAATCATGTAGGAAGCTGCTTCATATGGAGTTGTTCCATCTGTGTCATTTAAAGTGAATCCTATTGTTGTTGATGCTAAAGAATTGCATGCTTTCACTGCTGAGGTGAGCTTGTCTAAGAATTAAAACACTCCTACAATGATGATTTATGTTACATAAAAGGTTGCATTTTAACTGTTAAACACTAGAGAAAGAGAGTAATTGCATGTGGGATTAATTACCTCAATTGTAGTTGGGAATTAAATCATCGTATATATTGACTCAGAGGAATGAGGACAGGTACAAGTAACATACCAAAGGGCGGACCAAAACCTTACAAGCCTATATATGCTTACTATGTTCTATAATTAACAAACGACAAATTTCATTGAAGTTATTGAACACAAGATAAATATGGAAATATGTTTACCTACATGTGAGTTTGAATAATGGATCCAATTGTTGGAGTTGGTTTCAACAATAGCCTCTTGTTTTCCTGCCTTTACACTTTTATGTTTCTCTGAAACGTGATATACTAGCAATGGAACCCGTGCTACACATAGGGAGATAATTATTTACATAAACTAATTATAAGAGAGTAAAACTCCTGCACATGATAAGAAAAATATATAAACATTGATGCCACTGCAAATGAGAGAATAAAGGCAATTAAGCAAACATTGGCGAGGAAAACAAATTTATGATAGTTGTGTAGCAATGGAACCCGTGCTACACACGGGGAGATAATTATTTACATAAACTAATTATAAGAGAGTAAAACTCCTGCACATGATAAGAAAAATATATAAACATTTGATGCCACTGCAAATGAGAGAATACAGGCAATTAAGCAAACATTGGCGAGGAAAACAAATTTATGATGGTTGTGTTGTTACCAAAAAGCTTTGGACAACAATCCATTCAATGGAGGAGAAGTAGCTTCATAGCTGATTGTTGAGTTGCTTCCACAATAGCCTCTTGTTCTCCTGCTTTTTCACCTTTGTCTCTCTCAAAACGTGATATATATTGCAATAGTTGCAAATTTGAAGATGTAAATTCATATACAGTAGATAAAAAATTTATGCTGCTTTAATTGTGAATTCCATATCCCTAAATCCATGGAAATGTTCCAGGTATACCTCTTAACTGTTTTGAAAGGTCTCAAGCATCGACTTGCAGCAGGTAATATCATCGTTTATGTTACTATCAGTCTGCATTACGCATGTTGCACTTTTTGATAAGGAAGTTTTCTTTTGTAGAAAGATGATCTCTATCTTTATTTTTTCCTTTAATTCTTGTGTGAGATATATGTTGATTTTTTTATAAAATTATTTGCTAAATTGAGTTTATTTATATGACACATTCTTTTCGCTTTTGGTAATTGATTCAGATACTTGGATATGGAAAGTCCAAAGTGTATATTGTTATTTTCATTTTTTGAAACATTTCCAACAGTTGTATGGAATAGCTAACAACATATGATTAAAAAGACTGCTTTATTTTATTTACTTAAGTATCACTATCCACATTTTAGTAATGGGTTTATCACACATAAGTTAGTTGCTCTCCGCCACCCTAGTTCGTTTTTTTTCCTTTCCTTCTACCTAATGATTTTGCCAAGGGCTTGTTTTCTGGTACTCTGGCAAAGATTGTGAAAAAGCTTTGCTTTTACAACTTTTTGCCTAGTCACTTTAATTCTCAAGCTTGATCACTCACTTGATGGTCCATATTTTATTTGTCCGTTGGTGGTAATGTGAGAGTTTACATCCCCTAATTGTTTCCCTTTTAACATAAAAATTTATATTTTTTTTGTTTTTTTAAAAGTGTTGGTTTAAATAAACTTTATTTTTGAAGAAGTTGGTTTACATAAACTTGATTAATGAATAGTTTCCATTTTCTATTTACAAGGTTACTAACCCAATAGTGGCGTGCAGCGGAAAATATTTTTTACATTACAGCCTACTACTGACTTCTTTGCTCGTTCCCATGAAAATATTTTCAGGTGCAAGACTACCCAATTTAATCATTTTATTGCCTGTAGAAGAAACAAAAATTTCGTCTCCCAATGGGGAAAAGATTATTATACTTGCAGAAAGGTGAGAATGATCAATAAAAAATGCATCCATTTTCAGCATTTTTCAAATTCATATTGTACTTCATATATCTGCAACAGTACATTTTGTTCAAGCATACAATATGAGGTACTTACCAAATTTTCTGAGCCAGAAGAGCCCACCAGTTGTTTAAATGCAAAAGTATGCTTCATCTTTAGAGTGCTTAATCAAATATGGAAATCTTTGTGCAACTATCATCTAAAGTTTTTTTTTGGGACAACCATATTTTACCGATTTACATGCTTTGGCGACACGTCCACATGTTAGTAGCATGATGTATGTGTTCAATGATTATCCTAAGCGATTAGTGGTGAATGGTCATGCTCGAGCAACTTAAATTTCAAATTATTTTTTCTTTCTAATTTTCTTGTAGTATAGAACGCTGTCGTTTTGGTCAATGACTTAGCAAAAACCCAAATTAGTCTTCAAATCATCAAAATAGTTCCTAAAAGATACAACTTACTATCATAAAAGTCTCTGAAAAATTTAATTTACTCTCAAAATAGTCCATGACTTCTATAACGTCAGAGACTAAATTGATTGACATTTTGATGATTCGAGGACTAATGTGAGTTTTTTGTTGAGTTAGGAGAAATATACACGATGTTTTTAGGAGAAATTGTCATAAATGTCAGGACTGATTTATATGTGGCTGAAATAATGGAAGATAATCTTTAGGTGTTCTTGTGTGAACTTCATCTTTTTCAGTATAATGTTTTCTCTTGCATGAAGAGTCTAGATAAAATATTGTTGAAAGTTATGTATGACAAATATACAATGTTTTGGCTTCAGAGCTGGCCAAGCAGTTGCAGCGTTGTTCAGGAGGCTTCATATTCCCTACCAGGGTAATGAATCGAATGGGAAACTTAGAATAAATAGTCTGGGCTTGATAAAATGGTTTCAGCCAAAGCTTGCATCTCCATTCAGCGGTTTACCAGGTGATTGGAGCTCATCCGAATCACGACTGGGTAAAAATATTAGCCATCAGCAGCGAAACATTCGAACTGGCAATCTATCTTTGGACTAAGATTGATTACCATCGTTAATACTTGCTCTCCATTGCTAATATTTTTTCAATAGAAGTTGAAATTCTCTTTATCCTAATGGTATTAATAGAAGAGTAGTAATCTACACCCAAGAAAGCTGTGCATATAATGCCTTCTTGAGTGCTGAGGCCATTGAATGCTAAGAGCAGGGTAAGTGTAGGACATCGCCGCAAGTACATTTTGACATTTTGATGAACGAACCACAATTGAATATAAGATGGCAAAGATCTCGTTCTTGTGATTACCCACAGCTACGTGGCCTTTGCAACGCGGATTATATAAAGTTTGATGATAGAGATGCTGATATTTGTTAATGTATGCGTTATTGCTACCTGTATTGTTTTTGCAAGAACTCTCTAGGTGTATACTAAAAAGTAGACAAATAAAGAAAATATGTATATCAGATGATTTTGGTGTTGATATTTGTAAGTTCTTCCATTATATATGTACTATCAGCCGATTTGAGAATGATTTATTCGTTTACATGTTTGAACTGTCGTCACTTTGTTTTCTCTTTTCACCTACCTAGTCATTGTTCTTTGGAGAAGAGTAAGGAGAATAAAATGTTGATAAACTATAAAATGCCTGCAACTGAAGTACTGAACAGTTGATATCGAATTTTTCATGAGCTAACTTATCAAATACAATTAATAAACTTTTCAGCTTACAGGGAACAAGAGAAGCAGAAGTTACAATTACCATGTCCATTTTGCTTCTCTTAAAAACAAATACTAATTCAAATAAAATATATAATATTTATATATATACACGGCAAATACAACATTTTGCATTCCTCAAAAACACCAGTTTGAAGGAAAAACCCAAACAAGTGGGGAAAAAGGAAAGGAAAACTGAAAAATGAAGCCAATAATCAGTCTAATACTCTAACATATATGTATTATACAGTGCATATTTTTTTATTGTATATTCTAGTATTATACAGGATATTGATACTAATCTTTCACAAGGCACTAAGTTGGGAGGTAACATTGATGAAGGCATCTTCTCTGCAAGG
The DNA here is from genome assembly GCA_037974835.1 of Cicer judaicum. NCBI lineage: Eukaryota > Viridiplantae > Streptophyta > Magnoliopsida > Fabales > Fabaceae > Cicer > Cicer judaicum. Next base: position 14,700,055 of record JBBPBS010001017.1, read on the forward strand.
AATTGTAAGACCACCCATTGGATGATTAAAGCCGAACTCTTCTTCGGCTCGGTTAAGCAGGTCCAAAAAAGAAGGATGATTCAAGTATGATATTGGAACCACAAATCGCTTCTTTTGCAACTCTCCAACATAAACTGCCATGTGCCCCTTTGGAACATTGGACTGTTTTCTACTATGAATTGGTTGTGTCGAAGTGGATTTGAATATTTGTCTTGCTTGAAGAACCATAAAAGGCAAACGAATACCCATGATATAATAGTAACCCTTGAGGCTTGAACTGAAGAGAAATAATTGTGTATTAGTTAAGCTGAAATGTTGTTCTAAGGAAATGTTGAGATTTTGAGTGTGAAGATCTTAGTGGTGTTGTATTGTATTTATAGCTTGGAAGCGGAGTGGAAAGCCATACATCTAAATGTGGAATTCTGAGTTGCTGACACAAGCCTGTGGGTCCCACGCCATAAAAAATCATCAGAGAATCACATGGCTTCGTTAGGCAAGCTAAAACTCCACATAAAAATTGTGGTACTTGACTACTTGTTTGTTATCTGCCAGCGCAGTTCTATTGGAATGGTCCTTTCAAATAATGATAATAAAAGAGGAAGTAGTTAGTACAACTACAGAGACAGAGTGTGCAAAACCGAGGGCCGTACGCTGAAAAAGGAAAGCTTGGTACTTCTACCCATGTGGTCCGTTGTCACTTGAGTTTGTTTTCTAACAAGATGACGGAAAAGGACTACAAAATATTATATATATAAAAAGATAAGGTTGTAATATATTATTATTATTATTTTAATTTTTTAAATAAGATTAGATAAGTTTATTATTTTACTATCTATCCTTCAATTTCTTTTAGTAATTGAGGTTTTTTTCAATTAGCCATTTTTTATTAGATAAGTTTATTATTTTACTATCTATCCTTCAATTTCTTTTAGTAATTGAGGTTTTTTTCAATTAGCCATTTTTTAAGATTATTTATTAATAAATTCTCTTTTCAAAATATGTATGAATCTACCTTCTTTTCTTTTTTAGTAGTAAGTCGCATTTGTAAAGGAGACTTCGTACATTCATATTTTTTTTAAATTTAATGAAAAAATATATAATTATATAATTCATTTATAAAATACAATTACACAAATTTTATAAAAGTTGTGATAAAATTAATATCAAAAGTGACATTTAGCATTACATTGTTGAAGTTTTCTCATATGTACGAGATTTTGATGATGTCTTGATACATTACAAGTTTGTTCTTTTTTTTTTCATCTTCTTGTTCTTGAGGATGTCGAAGGAGAAATGTTGCATAAAAACTACTTCCACCTTTAGTCCGGTTGAATATATGATTTAACGGAGTGCATGTATTACCAAAATTTGAAATTTAGAAGCTTTGTTGATACATATTATTAAGTAAATGGGTAGCTGACTTAGATGTAATATAAAGAGTATTGAACATGTTATACAATAGTTCTTCTTTACTTGATGTAAATGATAGTCGATAGTTGTCTTATTGTTGTGGTTGTCAAAATTAAATTGTTCTCTCGATGTGAACTTATATGATTGATTTCGTGTGTGAAAAAAGTATGAGGAGACAGCTGAGTGTCAGGCGATGTTGGTTATACTATTAATTTTATTATATTGTGTTGGTTCTTGAAAAAAAAAATTGCTGGATAGATTGTGGCGAAGGTTGGGGTGAGTTGGCACGATGATCAACCAATTGATTTTCTAATTTTTGCAAAACCAAACCATGTATTTATAACTTGGTTTAAATTCAACATTGGAGGCTAGCCATGAAAAATATGACCCTCTCATTCATTCCACTTTCTTTTTTTTTCCCTTTCCGTAGAATAATGTCCAATTATAGTCAACTTATTTAAGCAAATTCACCTTATAATATTTTTTCATGTTCCTTTGTGAATGTGGTATTTCTTGTGGTAGTCTAAATTGTAGTTTCACTCTATCTGTTTGATGCATTTCTATTATGTAGAAACAAATCAAATATGTAGATGCATTTCATAGCCAATTGTCTTTTGAATTATCGTACGTTAGACGTATGCCTCTAGAGAAACCGATATATAAGAGGTTTATTAGTAATGTATTCATAAGAAGAAACAAAATAATAGAAATAGAAATAGAAATATAAGAGGGAAAAAAAAGTATTCAAATTCATTTTGGATGCAACCTTACTTACATAAAGAAAAAATTGAATCAAAGTTGAAGTTAGAAAATAACAAGAGGGTGTTTGATATATATATATATTTTTAAAATCTTGTCTCCTTTAACCTATAGCCAGAACCCTATCCCATTGAAACAATATATGATTCACCATTCCATATCCGTATAAACTTGGATTATGCTCACCAATCCACTAAATTTAATACGTCATCTAATGAACCACCTCTATTAGATGCATCTCTTTATATTGGAATGCAATTTAATAGAAAACAAGATTGTCAACATGCAATTAAACATTACCACATAAACACCCACTCAATTATCATGTAATGCAATATAATCAATACAGGTATGTAATTAAATGTGTGAATCCACAATGTTTGATCAAATGTAGGGCTTCCCTAAGCCAAAGATGTAAACAATGGATAATTGGTCTTTCGAAAGGACCCCTAAATTGTGCAAATTCCTCCATGTCACAAGATTATATCAAACTTAACTCTAACATATGTGAAAACATGAAGTTGCTTTTGAAAGTTGACCCATCAACTGAAATGAATGTGATCATTGCACATATTCAGAAACGGCATAGCTACAGAATCATCTAAAGAAATGCGTGGATGACAAACAACAAGGCTATCAAAATGATTTAAAGGAACTAGGAGAAGTCTTACAATGAAAGTATCACTTGTATATTATGATAATACTCTGTTATGAGGTTTAAAAAATTTCAAACGACTATTATTGGCTTTACTTCCATGCATCTTTGAATTCAAATTATGTAAACCATTTGTTTTAGTTGATGGAACTTGGTTGTACGACAGGTAGAAAAGGACTCTATTTTTAGCCGTTGCACAAGATGGGCACAAAAATACAATTCACATTACTTATGCACTTGTGGAATGTGAGACAGAGGATCTTGAAGCTTCTTTTTGAAAAATCTGATATGATATATCACACAAGTTTGTTTGTTTGATTTTAGATAAGCACATATCTATTAAAAGTGCTTATAGTAATTCAAATAATAGTTGGCATCATCCTCCGTCAAAACATGTGTACTGCATCAAACACATTCCACAAAATTTCATGAGAGAGTTCAAGAACAAGGAACTTCAAAAAAAAGTTTTATGCATGGGTAATGATCAAATTCTTCGTAGTATATGTTCCACTTATCACTTTATAATATTTGACAATTTTTACGTCATTCATAATAGGATATGCATTAAGTGAACCATCATTCAAATATTACCAAATTAAATCATAATGACAAATCCATAGACTTTAAATGGGTCGATAATATCCTCCATAACAATGGATAATAGCGTATTCTCAAGGTCGAAGATGGAATCACATGACAATAAACATTGTCGAGTTAATAAACGCAATGCTCAATGATGACTCTTCATCATATGCATAATTTTTATTGATTTTAGTCTTATTTATCTTTAATCATTAGTTAATATAACGAGTTATGTGATATATTTTGTTGATTTTAGTTATTTGATTTAATAAAATGTTTATGTTCTTATTTGCTTAACTAAGTAGAGATTTTTCGTAGTTTTGCGTTGTTACTTTGTTTTAGTGCAGTGCTGAATTTTGGTGAGAAATCAACAAGACACATGTGGAGTATTTCAGCCATATCTGGAGTTCTAGATGTCCAATTGAAGTAAATTCAAGTGCTAATGAAAGCTACGATCCATATCTACAACTTTCATGAAGACACCGAACCAAATTCAGACTCGGAAGATGAGAAAAATGCAAAATACGTCCCACAGTAGATGCTGTGCGCCTAGAGCGCGCCCTGCGCGCCTGGGGCGCATTTCCAGCCTTTCAACACTGTCCAGGCGCGCCTGGAGCGCAAATCCCGCGCCTTGGGCGCGTGACGCGGATCAGCAATCATAAAAACGCATTATTTTTACTGTTTATGGATCTTTTTGACTCTTTGGAAAGTTGGGAGACTTGTGCCCTAGCATAGAAACTCAAACGGCCATTTCATTGAAGCAGTTTTATCAAGAATCATCCATGAATCATTCTTGTAATTCTTCTTTAATCCTTATCTTTTGTATCTCTGTCATGAGTAACTAAACCCTATTTGTTAGGGATGAGTGTAACCAGATGAAACCCTTATTTTTCTGATTTGATTTCTAGTTATATGAATGAGTTTATTGAATTGTTTTTCTCATCTCTGTGCTTAATGCTTTTTATTGCTTGATCAATATTAAAATGTTCTACGATTTGTATTTTGAAACGGAAGTGGACTTTACGAATGCTTAAGATGAGAAATTCATGAATTTGTAGTCTAGGGATAGATGCAGGTCATGAAACCAAATAAATTAGTTGCAAAACAATAATTTACAAGAGAATTTCTATACGGTAATGCTTAATTCTAATCTTAAATCTACTAAGAAATTAGGGGTTACTTTGGAATTAAAGGTTCTGTCACTAAGACATTAGGGCAAGAATAATAAAGATAATTCGGTAATAATTCAATAAAGGAATTCAGTAACTAGGATCAAATTAGACACTAAGGTTGGATTCGAAGTGAAACTCATCCCTGACATTTTTCCCATTATAAAAGATCAATTTTATTATTGTTGTTAATTTTAAACATTATTTCAATCAATCTGGAAACTTTTTGTTCAATTTTAGTAATTAAATATAATTCAATAGTAAAACGCAATCCTTGAGTTCGACACTCGGTACTACCGTTTTATTATTACTTGCAACGATTCAGTACACTTGCTGAAACGCTATCAAGTTTTTGGCGCCGTTGCCGAGGATTGCCATATCACTATTGAATTTAATTTATTTACTTAATTGAAATTTTTTGCTCTGCAATAAAATTTTTGATTTTTGAAAAAAAAAATTTCTTTTATTTTCTATTTTTATTTGTTGAACTTGCTAATGTCATGTCTAGTGATTTTTCTCTTCTTTGTTTGAGATAACTATGCGCTGTAGAGCATGGAAGATTATGATGATGATATTCTACTACAATTATATGAAGAGTGTGATACTTGTCTTTTATCGGGTATATGTCGCATGATTGAGGGGCAAATCTTGAGCTATACATTTTCAAAATATCACCCTCATATCCCACCATGGAAGCCTCTTAGGTGTGACTTTTACGGAGAAGCACATAAGAATGGACATTGTTCAGATGACCTTAATGAACTAATAGAATTTGAATATTTTTTTCTCAAAGTTACAGAAAACATCGAGTATTACATTTAAAAGATAAATTGGGAACAAATTCTATCTCCTAAAACTCTATCCAAAGAATCAGATGACAAAGACTTTCACATTACAGACGTTTTGGTTGAATTCATGGAGAATAACATGGTTTCAATTGAAAGATTTGAAAATCAATGTGAGAGGTTATTTGAGCAAGTGGCTAAGTTTGAGAAGATGGAGGTGAAGTTGAAAATTGAAGATAATTTCATTGTTGTGGTAGAAGAAGATAAGCAAGAAGAAAAGACGAACAAGGAAAAGAAAAAAGAAGAGATTGATAAAGTTCGAGATTCAATCTATGCCTTGTTCATCAATGTCCAATTGAGAAGGACATGGAAACAACACCTTTTATTTCTTAAGTTGATGGAATTTCTACCAAACAAAAAGAAAAAGAAGGATGATGTGTTCTTCCTGTCATATATGCCACCTTGACAATAGTTGAGGCGTCCAGCTAATGACTTTAAAGAAGCGCTTCGTGGGAGGCAACCCACAGGTAGAGGTAACTTTTAATTTTTGCAATCTTATTTTTGTTATTTGAATTTGTTTCTTTCTAATTGTGTGTAAATGTGCACTATGATGAAGAATTATTAACAACTTGCATTTGATCTTAAGTTTTATGTTTGGGATTTTTAAATTTAAACTATATTTCTTTGCTCATATCATTGCTCAATTTGATAAGTTTTACTAATTCATGCATTGTTGATTACTGCTTGGTTGTTGAAGTCTTTCTCGCATTTAAAAAAAAAAAAAACACTAAATAAATTTTGTAGTGGCATGTTTGGCATCATTTAGATAGTTCATGCTCTTTCTTATTATCTTAGCTGTGAGCTTTTGAGCCTAAACACTTAAATTCTTTGTTGTGTGATTATCCAAACATGTGTTATCTCTTCAGAACTTCCACTAATTCTGACTTGCATCACTTGTAATTTATGCATACATTGAGGCAATTTTATTTGGTCGTTTGAGCCTTTCTAACTACCCTATGAAAATGTTATCCTTTGCTAGCCCCTTTGAGCCTTGCCCCTTTATTTCGGTTACTAGCCACATTACAAAACAAACAAACAAAAAAACAAACAAAAAAAAAACCCCTACTTCAATTACATCACCTTACTTGGAGTTAGGTAGAAATTTTTTGTCTTGTCTTGATCAAATTCTAAGTTTGGGGTTGCTCATGGGATAGCAACCTTTTAAGTTTGGGGTGGTGATTCTCACAAAAAAAAAGAAGAAAATAAGAAAAATCAAAAGAAAAAAAAATTGATAAATAATATCTTCTTGGTTCTTTTGTCAATGTTTGAGAATCTCCAGAATGAAAAGGTGAAGAAAAAAAAATGGTAGAATAATTTGGAAATATATGCCTAACTCCAAGTAGTAAAGCCTACTATCCTAAAATGTCCTACCCTAACCTAAGCCCCATTACAACCTGAAAGTCCTCCAAAAATGTATGTGTTTGCTGCATTGTGATTGCTAACTAGAATTTTTTCAAGCCTATGGTAGCGTGATGCATGTTCTAGGATTTGAGTGATAAATTCATAACCCTTCTAAACACTTGAGAGAAATTTTGGTGAGCTTGTGTGAAGAGAGAGTTGAACTTGAAAAATGAATGCCAACGTGTACAAATCTTGTATTTTTTGTAAGCAACCATAGAGTATGATGGATGTTTTGTAGTAGCTGAAACTTTGAGAATTGAGTTTGATTTGAATTGAGAAATTGAGTTTAAGTTTGGTTTGAATTGAAATTAATTGTTGCTTGGGGAGAAGCAATAGATTAATTTTGGGGTTGTGATGACTCTTCATCATATGCATAATTTTTATTGATTTTAGTCTTATTTATCTTTAATCATTAGTTAATATAACGAGTTATTTGATATATTTTGTTGATTTTAGTTATTTGATTTAATAAAATGTTTATGTTCTTATTTGCTTAACTAAGTAGAGATTTTTCGTAGTTTTGCGTTGTTACTTTGTTTTAGTGCAGTGCTGAATTTTGGTGAGAAATCAACATGACCTATGTGGAGTATTTCAGCCATATCTGGAGTTCTAGATGTCCAATTGAAGTAAATTCAAGTGCTAATGAAAGCTACGATCCATATCTACAACTTTCATGAAGACACCGAGACCAAATTCAGACTCGGAAGATGAGAAAAATGCAAAATACGTCACACAACAGATGTTGTGCGCCTGGAGCGCGCCCTGCGCGCCTGGGGCGCATTTCCAGCCTTTCAACACTGTCCAGGCGCGCCCAGAGCGCAAATCCTGCGCCTGGGGCGCGTGACGCGGATCAGCAATTATAAAAACGCAATTTTTTTTACTGTTTAGGGATCTTTTTGACTCTTGGGAAGTTGGGAGACTTGTGCCCTAACGTAGAAACTCAAACGGCTGTTTCTAACGCCATTGAAGCAGTTTTATCAAGAATCATCCATGAATCATTCTTGTAATTCTTCTTTAATCCTTATCTTTTGTATCTCTGTCATGAGTAACTAAACTCTATTTATTAGGGATGAGTGTAACCAGATGAAACCCTTATTTTTCTGATTTGATTTTTAATTATATGAATGAGTTTATTGAATTGTTTTTCTCATCTCTGTGCTTAATGCTTTTTATTGCTTGATCAACATTAAAATGTTCTACGATTTGTATTTTGAAACGGAAGTGAACTTTACGAATGCTTGAGATGAGAAATTCATAAATTTGTAGTCTAGGGATAGATGCAGGTCATGAAACCAAATAAATTAGTTGCAAAGCAATAATTTACAAGAGAATTTCTATACGGTAATGCTTAATTCTAATCTTAAATCTACTAAGAAATTAGGGGTTACTTTGGAATTAAAGGTTCTGTCACTAAGACATTAGGGCAAGAATAATAAAGATAATTCGGTAATAATTCAATAAAGGAATTCAGTAACTAGGATCAAATTAGACACTAAGGTTGGATTCGAAGTGAAACTCATCCCTGACATTTTTCCCATTATAAAAGATCAATTTTATTATTGTTGTTAATTTTAAACATTATTTCAATCAATCTGGAAACTTTTTGTTCAATTTTAGTAATTAAATATAATTCAATAGTAAAACGCAATCCTTGAGTTCGACACTCGGTACTACCGTTTTATTATTGCTTGCAACGATTCAGTACACTTGCTGAAACGCTATCACTCAAGAGTACACTCAATTTAATAATTTCTGCTTTGGGCAACCTACTATAGATTGAGAGTTTTATATGTAGAAATAGAACAACATCATCGAACATCATTAACGTTGGATCGAGTATACACAAACGATTGCATGAATAAGATTAAATATGAAGTTGGTAAGTCTAACACTCATCAAGTAATGCGATTCGACCACAATTGTTATTCTTTCATGGTGCATGAAATGTTAAATCCAAGAGATGTGCAACCAATTGGCCATTTCAAAATTAAACTTCAAAGAAAATCGTGTGATTGTGGAAAATTTTAGGCTATATACGTGTTTTATTCACATGTCATAGCTGCATGATCTTACGTTCGTCAAAACTATTTAGTGCATTTGTCTGACGTGTACAAGATTATAAATGTATTCAAAATCTACAAAAAAGAGTTTTCACCTACACCTAATACAGGATATTGACCCCTCATATGAAGGTGAAACAATATATCACAATCATGAAATACAGAGAATTAAAAAATATCGTCTAAACAGTACATGTATTAAAATTGAAATGAACGTTACAAAAAAAGTATCAAAAAAATGTGTACTATGTCAGTTAGCTGATTCTACTAAAAATTAATTAATTTATTTATTTTTGTTAAGTTTAAAAAAAAATGAATGTATGAAGTGCCTTTTTCAAAATTCAATTTTTATATTTAAAAAAAAAACTAAATTACTATTATAAAAGTAGACTTCATTTAAGAAATCTCATTTGCAAATAACGATTTACTACTAAAAAAAAAGAATAAATTCATAATTTGAAAGAGAATATATTAATAAATAATTTTTAAAAAAATTATTTCAAAAAAACCCCTCATTTTGATAGTTGAAATTATAGGATGGAACAATTTAGATTTATAAATTTATAAAATTAAATATTAGTTATTTAAATTGAATAGTGGCAATAAATTTATTCCTTCTAACTATCAATCCAATCACTTATGATGTAAAATATGGAGATAGATTGTCTCATGTTGAAAAAACATAGTCGATGGATTTACTCTCTCTTGTTTTTTTTTTCAAAATGAGGAATCTATTCCTGTAATATATAGATCCACCAAAACCTCAAACAAATTTATAGAAATATGTTTCAGCTAAACATTTGGCAACACAATATTTTTTTGACTCAATTACATAAGAAATGACTGAATTGATCGATCACGTTAATTTTAAAGACCAATTTGCAATTTTATATAACTTTGTATATTCAAATTGATTGATTTTTTATAATTTTAAAGATTAAGAAATTAATTGATTTTAAAAATATTTTTGAAATTAATGATATTTTCTTTTATTATCTAGAGGTGAAAATATGTTAGATTATTGGACAAAGTCCATTGATTGCCTATCTAGTATATATCGCAGTTGGAGCATTTTTTTGGATAAAAAATATCAATTTTCTTTTGCATATCTACTTGGCTAAAATGACTAGCTAGATTTCTCTTTCTGTAAATAGAAATACTATTTTTTGGAACTATATTCAATAATTTAAGTGTATTTAACTATTTAAATATTCGACATATATATATTTAGATGTCTTATTGGAAAATATAGTTTAAATAAGCTATTTTACGTAATTATCACTCGTTGACCATTTTAATTGTTGGGTGATTGTTTAACATTGATAAAATTTCACCAATTATCAAAGAAGGAAAAAATATACACATAATATGCTTATAAAATTAACAAAGTTATTATAAGAAATATTATGACAGATTTTTACCTCATAATCACTGGGCATAGCAAAAGAAATTACATCAAGTTTGCTCATTCAAAGTTTGAAGAGACATGATACTACTTTTTAAATAAAAAGTTACTTTTAAATGCTTTTAAATGACAAAAGAAAATTTGGCCAAACCAAAAGGTTGAAGATAATCCGACACAAGTTTATAACTTATAAGTTACAACCATCGATAAGCCACTAGTAGTATACTATATACACTAATATTCTAATTAAGAGTACACAGTAGTGTATAACTGTTTTATATATAGTTACTAGATGCTAATTTAATTTAAGTGAACTTAAAAAGAATTAATATAAAATTTTATGTTCTAATTTTGTATTTATATCAATAATATATATATATATATAATTTTATTAATATAATTCATAGAAGAGAAATATTAATTTAAAAGAATAACTTGAATAAATAAAGTAACTTATTAATATTGAGATTGATGGATATGTCAAATATTGAAGTAATGTATTTGACAATTAAAATTAAGAGAGAGACTCAATTGATATACAATTGAGTTATAAAATATATTACTTTATTGCTGAAACTAAAAATGATTAAAGTGAAATAGTTGAAAATACATTCACCTTGTATTTTATTTTATTACTTTTTTTTTTGTCTCACTCGATCATTTTAATCATTCATCTTTGTGGTAATTGTGGAAATTTTTTATTTTAAATCAGATATATTAGAATTTTAATTTACAAACATTCAAACAACATTAACAGAGTAATCATAATGATTAACATTTTGGTTTTAAAATTGAAATTCAAAATTTATAACAATTACAAAATATTAATCGTCAAATAATTATAAATATACATCAAATACAAATAATTGAAAATGAATTACTTTAATTTCATGTCAATTAATACTATAAAATAATATATTTAATTTAAAAAGTTTCAGTAAAATAAAGCCGGCCAAATTTCAACACACATGACTTTGTCAATTATTTCTAAATATTTATATGCTATATATATTTACCAATATTAAAAAATGAAAATTAAATATAAATATTTTTTGTTTTTTCACTCGATCATTCTAATCATTGATCTGTGTGGTAATTGTAAAAAAATTATTTTAAATGAAATATATTAACACTGTAAAACAACAAATCAAATTTAATTAATTTCAATAAAATAAAACTAACCAAAATTCAAAGAGTAATGACTTTGTCCATCATTTCTAAATATTTATACACAATATATTTATCAATATTAGAAGTAGAAAATCAAATACAAATATTTTTTTTTCACTCATTTCAATCATCAATCTTGGTGATAATTGTGAAATTTTTTATTTTAAATTTGATATATTAAAATTTTAATATACAAAAATTCAAACTATTATTAATATTAATAAGAGTAATCATAATGATTAATATTTTGGTTTCAAAACCGAAATTCAAAATTTATAACAATTCGGTTACAAAATATTAATTGTCAAACAATTATAGGTATACATCAGTATAAATAATTACAAATGAATTACTTTAATTTTATCTATTTATATTTGACTTTTACTTTGAATATTGGTAAATATATACAATATATAAATATTTAGAAATGATAGACAAAATTATGTCTCTTTTAATTTTAGTCAGTTTT
>JBBPBS010001017.1:14723520-14758263 GCA_037974835.1 Cicer judaicum
TTTTTTCTTTTTGTACAAGATCTCTCTCTTAATCTTGAGAGAGAGTAAGGTTAAGAGAACTAAACAAAAAAAATAATGACCTAAAATGTAAAGGAAATAATCTATACTTAATATAGTTATTAGTGGAATCCATTTAAAAAAAATTATCAATATTTAGTTAAAAGAATTTGATGTTTATTTGGTACTATCAATAAAAAAAATTATAATATTATAAACTAATGAGAGAAACTTCATTGATTTATAAAATAGTACATGTAAGATATACTTAGATATTCAAATAAAAAGAATTTCATTGTGGGTGTTACGAGATAGACCATATGAGACATTGCAGAGACTGACGAAATATATATATATATATATATATATATATATATATATATATAAAAGTTAAGCTAATATACCTGCCCAATTTATATGGTAATCACAAGACTATATAGGATGTTATTATTAGATTAAGATGAATATCCGGTACATCATGAATTGAAGAGACCAGATTAATTTGCTCCTATCTAACAATTGGTAGCATTAAATAAATAAATAGAAACCAAATATTGTTGTCCAATCCAATGGGTCAATTTCATGATACCCATTTTCCTTCATTTGAACAAACAACTACTACTAATTAATGAAGAGAAGAAGTTAGACAAATGAAATAATCTTCAGTGCATGGAATTGTGAGACCTCCCATTGGGTGATTGAATCCAAATTCTTGTTCAGCCCAATCCAATAAATCTTTGAATAAAGGATGACTCAAATAAGATATTGGAATTACAAACCTCTTATAGTCTTTTCCAACATACACTGCCAAATGTCCTTTTGGTACATCAGCAACTGCTGAAGCCATTCTAATTCTTTGTGAAAGTGTTCTTTGAAGTTTCTGTTTTGCTTGAACTATCCCCACAAATCTATTACTTGTTGTCTTCATAATGTAGAAAACTAGATATAGAATGAGTCAATTTGAAAATATTAAATGATATTTATAGAAAAGAAAGACTTAGTGAGTTTGAATTGAATTGTCATCTCTAGAAAAAATATATATAGGGAGTCAAGCAACATTAATTAATATTGTTTGATATAAGTGATAACTATGAAGAATGTTTAGGAACATGTCAGGTGTAGGAGTATAGTAGCTTCACATGATAATGCCTAATCTAGACCAAAACATGAGGGGCCACTATATTTTGGAGCCCAAATTGAAAATTGTGGCCTTTGTTGAAAGTTACACTACTTATTGGTTATAAGCTACTTGCTTTAAACAAATAAAAACTTGGCCTTTTTCATAAGGAAAATAAAAACCTGGCCTATTTTATGAATCTATGATTGGCACGTTCTTGATATGAAATGCCAACATGAATTGGAAAAGTTGTTGTTTTGGTCTTTACTTATTCAAAGGAGCTTTGAATTTAGACTTGTGATCCTTACTGGCATTTGTTTGGCACCACTATAACCTCTGTTGTGATAATTGATATAATTAACTGTTTCAGGTTAAATATTACCAAGTCAAATTTTAAATGGAATACATTTATGTATATGTAATTTAATCCAACCTAATATCGTGATGGATTAAATAATATTCTAGTTACTGAAAATTTACTTTAATTAAACTTGATAATCTAAACTCAAATTTAACTCATGATTCTGACTTTGAAATTGGTATTAGAAATGCAATAGTGTTAAAGACCTTTGAATTTTTTTTTTATATCATTTATTATAATATTTCTATTTGATTCGAAAGATTAATTTACACACTAACATGTAAAGGATGTCTGATTTATAAAAAAGTTTAATTTCGTTTTAAAACTAATAACTTGAATTATAAGGAAATTGTTATTGTAAACAATTTAAAAATGAAATAAATTTCCATAATATACGTATATCATTTTTATAGACATTATTACAAATATAAACAATAAATATAAAATAAAGTTTAAATTCAAAATTGTCATATATAAATATAAAGAAATGATAATATAACGAGGAGCAGAACATCATTATTATTTCTACAAAATAATTACCCATTTGGCAAAAGGTTGGTTGCCTACATTAGTCCTGCAATGTTTTTATTTTTATTTTTTTTTCTGCTAATTATAGTTATGTGTGTTTGATTGAAGATAGATGGAGATGAGAGGAGATAATAAAAAATAATATTATTATATTTGATTTAATTTTTAGAACGAGACGGAGTCAAAATCCATTTAAAGCTCATTTTACTTTTTATTTTATTTTGAGGATTTAGAGAGAAAGGAAATAAAGTAAATTAACACAATATAAAAATAATTAAAAATTTATTTCATTTCCTTCGTTAGTGGAAAAATAAGAATACCTCACATTGGATAATACTGACGACTCAAACCCTAAATCATTAAAAATATCTCTCATTTTTTTATTTTCTCTTCTTTTGAATCAAAATATCTATGTGAAAGTGTGTCTCAAATGAGTAACAACTTAAAATTAGTTGGTTATAACTGAATTTAGTTAAAACAATGTTAGTTATTGATAGTTAAGAAGTTTGTCTTTAAATATACTATAGTTGTAAATGCATTGTGTATGTTGTAATGTGTTGTTGCAAGAGGTAATTGTTGATTGCGTGAGAGACATATGCAATTTGAAATTCATAGAAATTTAGAGAAGAAAGATTAAAGGGGAGAAGAAAAATTGAAGAAAAATGTTAGTATTGATGATTCATAAACAATGCTAAATACTAGGAAATCAATATTGAGAAGATTTTATTCTTGTAAAGTTCAATTATTAATAATTGATTAATTTTGTTTGTTTGTCCGTGACGTATGTCTCATCAATTGAGACTATATATTTGAGTGTTATTCTTCTCCTATCTTTCTTTAATTTTCGTTTAATTTGATTGAAAAAATTGATTTTTACAAAACTGCAGAAAACGGAGAACGATAATCCGTTTCTGCTTTTTGATTTTCAGAACATTATCTGTTTTCAACAGAAAATCAAAAATATTATTCGTTTTTTCTCTACAATTATTTGTTTTCTATTTTGTTGATTAATTCTTATTACTGATCTCAATATTATTTTATCAAGATCTATTTTCCCTCCTATGTTCCATTTCCAACCCTTTACTAAAATTTATTTCCTCTCCTCTGAAACTAAACAGACCAAGAAAAATATAACAACATACATGTGATACTAGTAGCTCATATTGTATAAAATTACCCTCTCCCTCCACATAGATTTAGTTCTTTCTTATAAAATAGGAAATATAAGATTGCCTTAATGGCTTAGCAATAAGAGGAGTTTAATTTTTATTAACTCTTTTATTCTATTAATATATATTAGATTATAAAACCGATTTATAATGCAGGAATATGATTCTTTATAATCTGGAGATTTTATCTCTTTCAAAATTTCCAAATAAATTACCGCAATCATATTGGATTGCTCAATGGCATTAATTTCAGTTCATAGTGATGACATCAATAGATTGTACTCCTCATCCTCCTTTGAAATTAATGATAAAGTGGTTCAATAATAGAACCACTGTAGTAGAAATTTGAAAATGAAAAGCACTTTAATTTCCATGTGATTGCATACGATATGCTTTCAAAGTTTCAACACGGCATGTGAAGTATGAATTCCTGCTTGGAGGAGCATTGGCCATTATTTCAATTAATTTAAATCATGCAACATTAGTTTTTTATGCATATATAATTTCACTACACTGCAAAGAGGTTAAGTTAGTCTATATGTGGTCCACAAATCTTTCTTTAAAATTTAATGGATAATCAACCACTGGCATACTATTACTACGTAAAGAAAACTAATAAATCGTTGAACAATGGTCACCTCTGATTCGGCATCTTGTGAAAGAGTCCAAAAAGATAGATATTATTAACAATGAACACAAAAATATATAAGAAATGTGAAAGAAAACTTGTGATACGTAATATCTTAGTTGTGAAATACGGAAATTTCTCTGTGGTCCTTGGCCTTTCCCGACCAATATTTTTTATTTGTTGAAAAATTGAAGATTACATTTTATTTTACAAATACAACTATAAGATGGTTTATTAAATACAATATCCAACAATTAATTATTTGAAGTCGCACTATTTAAATATATATTTAATTATGTTCTTATTAAGTTTTGGAATAATTTTGTTATAGGTATCGGTATTGACAGTTTCTCATAAGTATCAAATAATTTTGTTAATTAAGAAAACCATGATTTTAGTGTATAAAAGTTATTATATTAGTATTTTTTTTAATATAATCAATTCCCCAATTACCTGCAGCAAAAGATCAGATCCGATTCAGAGAGTTATATGGACTAATATTTTAGTTGTAGTGCTTCTAAAGCAGCATCAGGTGATGAAGTTTGTGAGGGAGAAATGGATGCATTGTTGATAGGACTCTTTCCCTCCATCCTCTTCGGATTCTTTTGCAAATGTCTCAGCCTTCCCTCTCTTTTCTTCTCGAATCTGACCTTATCTTGGTCACAGTAGATAACCAATCTTGTTAGCTTCATACTATATGTAGGTTTTGCCTCTTTCTTTGCGAAATTAGGCACGTCTTTCACAAATATCACAAATACTGGTGTTCTTTTGTACGACATTCCCCTCCATTAGGGTTGTGAGTTGGATGTTTGGTATCACAAATCTGATCTCGAAAGCGTATCCTTAACGATAGATGATAACAATTGTCATCGTGTGGCTGATATTGTCATATCATTGTCATCATGTCACATTCAAAACAGGTGTAGGTGAGTTTTGATGGTCACCCTCCTTAGATTTCTTTTGATCCTCATTATATAATCTTCCATCCTTACCAATAAGTTGGCCTAAATCCAGCGAAAAAATTTATTTAATTAAAAAAGTCAAATTATATTTAAAAAAAACATTATTATTATTATTAGATTTTGAATTTTATGTTAAATTATAAGTTTGCTAGCTTTTTAGTAAATTAATCATATTAGTCTATATTAATTTTGAGATATTAAATAGATAATATTGATCTATTAGTTCATTAGTCTATTTTAATACATATTATGAGTTCATTAGTCTATTTTAATACGTATCTCATTACTTAGTTAAAAATGTTAGTATGAAATAAAACTTTTAAAAACTTCAATTTTTTTAATTGATTAAACTTAAATTTTGCAAAAGTTAACTCGACCTTGTCTATTTCCACCATTAAGTACATGCGATTTTTATTCGGGGAATCTATAGAAAATATGAAGAAGACTTCATGACAATTGAGGTTGAAAATGGAAAAAGATAATATAAGAGAAAAATAAAATAGATTTGGACGTTGGAGGAAGAGGACGAAGGAGAGAAAAATAGGGGTACCATGTGGATCCTGTGTTATTGAAAATGTATAATTGTTCTAAGAGACATATTATAGATGAATAGTAAGTGTAGTAAAGAAAAGGGTGCAAAAAGAAATCCCAAACTTCTAATCTTCATCTAGTTGGGCCGTAT
This sequence comes from Cicer judaicum, assembly GCA_037974835.1. NCBI lineage: Eukaryota > Viridiplantae > Streptophyta > Magnoliopsida > Fabales > Fabaceae > Cicer > Cicer judaicum. The sequence continues at coordinate 14,728,965 of JBBPBS010001017.1, forward strand.
CCGATCAAGCAACAGACAAGAGTCCAAATTAAAGTTCACCTAATTTTTCTCTCTCAAATCTTTTATGTTTTTAACTTCTCCTTCTTTTATCCACTTGTATTTGTCATTTTTAAAATTCAAAGTAGTATTAGTTATTTTTTTGTCAAAATAATTTTCAACTATTTATTGTAGAGAGTAGATGGAATGCTATAATAAATAGTTAATAATATTATAAAAAAGACATATAATTACAATAAAAAATAATAAAAGTTACTGTTTTTTTATTATTATTTTTAATTTGTGTAAATAACATTCAAACGAAAATTAAAAATAAATGTAGTATCATAGTCTGTTCAAGGGAAAGACATCTAAAGAAAGGGTTTAGTTCTCCCTAAGTTTTTTCCTCTATATTATAGAAGTGTTATTTGTATCGGTAAATAAGTGTCTTATTTTCGTTGATTGAGATTCTATCATTGCGACTTAGGTTGGTCTGAAATTCAAGTGTTACATTCAACCTTTGTTTCCATAAATAGCTTATCCAATTTTAAAAAATTTGCAAGTTGCAACTATCCCTTATTCTAATGTTTTTCACAATCATATAAAGCAACAGATATAAAATACAGTCAACTTATATGATTATTCAAATACAAAATATTCATATTATTATCCATTGACATAATTATTGCTACGTAATATTTTTATTAAAATATTCATAATACAATATTTAATAACAATTGATATAATTTGTTTTTGAAAGAAAAATTAGCACAGTTGATTATAAACAATAAATTTAATGAAATATTTTTTATGTTTTAAAAAAAATTCTGCCTCAAAATTTCGCTTAAAGCCCAAAGAGATGTTGAATCAACAGTTTTTAGCTTTGAATTGATAATAATTAACTGTTGGATAAGTGATGGCAAAAATATATATAATATTAGAATTCATTGTGTGATAACATTCTCGTTCAGGAAACATTTATTTCCCTAGGAATGACGTACATGGAACATACAAATTGAAAAATCTTCATAATTGAAGAAAATGTTTTCTGTACAAATTTGGTTAAACTAATCTATCTGATTCTCCATTAGCATGATTTACAGCTCATTCAACCGAGAAGTGAGGTTTAGAAATTCATGCTCACTGCATGGAATTGTGAGACCACCCATTGGATGATCATATCCAAATTCTTGTTCCGCTTGATGTAGTAATTCTTGAAACAATGGTTGGTTTAAGTGTGATATTGGAATCACGAATCGCCTCATTTGATCTCCAACATACACTGCGAGATAGCCTTTTGGGACTTCAAATCCCTTGGTAGATACTTGGGTTTTGGAAAATGATGCCCGTCTAATAATACTTGTTATGCGGAAACCCATTTTTTTTTTTATGTTTCACAAAAAAAATACTAATTAATGATGTCCAAGGATTGGATGAGAAAGAAATATTTGAATTGTGATGATTTAGGATGCAAAAGATTTGTGTTGGTTTTAAAGCCCAAGGAGTAGTGTATATATAGTTGCTAAGGGCCTTTGCATAGCCAATGAATGTATTTTGATGTGTTGTAATAGGGCCTAGTGACATGGATCACATGGTAATGTCTTAGAGAGGTCTTTTTCAAGGATTAGGAAGTTAAATGGGATAACATGCACATACCCTACATTATGAATAATGGCTAAAGAAACCTGGTGTTTTTTCATGCATTTGCTATAGCTTATTCAATGGTAGACATGCTTTAGACATCTCACATGGTTCTTCAAATTGACAATGCAGCTAATTTACATCAGCCAACTAATTCTGCTAAACCCCATGAAATTTGCATACCACAATGTTGTGGTCCTGCCTACCTAATTTGTTAACATAAGGTGGAAGTTGTATCATCTATTATGATATTTAGAAAAGTCCTCTAAGACAGTTCCATGTGAAGTTGTATATGCTCTTGTCTCCTATAGTATACTCTTCTACACCAATCATTCAACTAGCCAATGGTTTCTCAATTTTCTTTTAATCTATATATATATATTCATGTCTACATGCATTTAGGACCAACACAAATCATTCACATCCTAAAGCATTCCTATTTCAAAAACTTGCTTCTTGCTTACAACTCCTTCTTTAAAACATTTCTTCTCAAGTTTTAACGCAAACAACAACAATGGGTTTTCGTTTCTCTGGTATCATCAAAAGGACATCATCTTCTCCCAACAGAGCAACTTCAAAAGACGTGGACGTGCCAAAGGGATATCTTGCAGTGTATGTTGGAGAAAAACAAAAGCGATTTGTAGTCCCCATGTCATACTTGAACCAACCATTGTTTCAAGAATTACTACATCAAGCTGAAGAAGAGTTTGGATATCATCATCCTATGGGTGGCCTCACCATTCCTTGCACCGAAGATGTCTTCCATCATATAACTTCTTGCTTGAATGGACTATGAATCTTACACTGTAGCATACTGACATAGACTAGATTAGTTGACACATTTTTTGTTTATAATAGGCATCTTTTTGACATGTAATTAATTATTACCCTTTTCATGGGAAATGGAGAAATATTGCTATCAGATTAACAAATTCAAAAAATTATTCTCCTCTTTTTTCTTGTGTAGTCAAAGTGAGCAGTAACTTTAACTGTTACAATTTTAGCATACTAATGCAAAAATAGTAAGCTGCTTGTTGATGGAGATAAAATGACATGAATTTCCTCATAAAGTTTATAGTAGATATGAATTATGATATTCACAGTCAGTGCATAGGTAAAATTTATTTTCCAGAATCAAAGAGAAGTATCAGGGATAAATTTATTTGGAACTGCATTGAAAGAATTTTGAGTTTTATGCTCAGATGTATTAAATTTATTTGTGCAAATTGATTATTCAAATCATAAGCTTAATTCAAAATAATCCCTGGATTTTGCAAATTAACAAATATATTTCTGAAATTATAAAAAATTAATCAACATAGTCTATTCTTAAATTTTTTTTTATCTTTATAGATTATGATATGATTTATTAATTGAATATTTAACCTCGTCAGGTTAATCTCATATCAATGTTATCACAATGTTGACTAATTATCCATGATAAATTTGAAAGATGATATTTATGGATATGTACTGATACTTTAAAAAATCCGCTAAATATTTGTGAAGTAGATGTAGGCACATTTTTATATCTGTTGCATCCCTAATTTGGTCTTATTTTGAATTGAATTTAAATTTTGAGAAGCTTTCATTTATGTGTCAAGCTGCATCTTCACATGTCTTTTTGTTTAAGGAGTCTGGATATCATGGGAGCAATCTCACCAAAACAAACCATGATTTTGATACTATTTATTGAAGAGTTCCTAGGAGGGCACAAACAATAATGAACCAAATGCTTGGAGATCACAAGAGACTTTTACAATATAAGACTTAACCACTTACACTTGAACTTAATAGTGAGATGTGACAGGTCCTTTTTCGATTGAATACTTTCCGAAACTTAAACCAATAGAAGAAGATATTACCCATTTAGGTGGAAGGAAACAAGGTTGATCTTAATCCACTGGTTCGCTGATCTATTTCCACCCATTTTCTAATGTCTTTTAACAAATAAGAGGATTTTTGTTTTAAATTAAATTAAATAAAATGAGACGTTTAACTAAAGTTCACACACTACTTAAATTTGTACAAGTAAGAGGTACAAAATTTCATGGTTCAGATTAATACCTCATGGTAGAATCCGTTACAAAAAGGAACTGGAGGCTCTATTAGATGTTAGTATTGTTAGTGAAAACACAGCAACAGAAAATAATGAAGATAGATCTTTGTCTCTTTGTATTATATTTTGGCACATAATTTTACAACATAAATTCATTGAAAATTGTCCTACACAAGTTCTACTCTCACTGTCCATAACTATACTCAAGTGCTACAAAATTGTCTCAAATAATCTGTCAGCTACTTCCACAAATGGATTTAGCAAGTATTCAAACGAGAAGTGATATCTAAGAACAAGTCTTCTCCACAGGGAATAGTGAGACCACCCATAGGATGATCATATCCGAATTGTTCCTCAGCTTGACACAACAATTCTTGAAACCATGTTTGGTTCAAGTATGATACAGGGATCACAAACCGCTTCATTTTCTCTCCTACATACACAGCAAGATAGCCCTTTGGCACATCAACACTTTTTGAAGATGCTGCCCTTCTGATGATAGTAGGTAAGCGAAAACCCATTCTTGTATTTCTTGTGAAAAGAAGATACTAGTCTAAAAATGAAGGCTTGTGTATAAGAAGAATGTTTCTGAATTTCAAATGCTTTGGGTTGTGAATGATTTTGTGTTGGTTCTAAATGCTTGCAGCCATGAATATATATAGATGATTGAAAAGATATGTAACAGACGTACAATTGGCAACTTAAATTATGGAAGACCATGAGAATTGATATGCATGGGAGCCATAGAATCAAAGGGAGACAAGGGCATATAATAGATCACATGGTGTTGTCTTAGACTATTTTCTCAACTTTCAAGATCAAATGTCATAATAATAGAAAATGTAAGTCCCACCTCCTAGTGCTAATGCTAGCATAATAATTCACTTGAAATAATACAGATGTATAAATATAATCACAAACATATAGGTTGGTCTATAATGATCTATCTATAGTTATCCATTACTGCCTTATAGTCACTTATCAACTGGACATAATGAAGAAAACATGTCTAAAGCATGTTTAAAAAATGATCAAGTACTAGTTAATGCATGAAAAAATATGAGGTTGCACTTAAGCACCTCTCACTTAGTTGCAAGTGGAGGCTTTGTATTGGACATTGTTTGAGAAGGTGAGGTACAATGACTTAGTTGAGTATTTGTAGATTTTCTATTATCTGAGTTCTGCCTATTGAACATTTAGATATGTCTTAAAATTTTCAAAATTCATTGATAAGGTTGTACTTATCAGATTCTTAGTTTCTTTAAAAATTTTAGAAACATGAGATCACTTTTATTCACTACCAAAATATTGTTTATGATAATATATAATAAACAGAGAGAAAAACAGTAGAACAACATGGTGGTACGTCACTTGAGGGATAAGGGCCTAGTGAGGGATAAAGGATAACATGGTATTGTTTTAAAGAGGTTATTTTCAAGGATTAGGAAGTTAAATGGGTTAACATGTACATACCCTACATTATGAACAATGGCCAACAGATAACCCCCCTTGAAATTTAAGACAGTGCAGCTGATATACATCTGCCAACTAATATTATTTTATTTATTTATGTGCAACTTTTGAATTAAACTTTGAGAAGGACCTGATTGATAAGAAACAGTGTTAAGAGACAAGAAGAGAACCAATATTGAACACAATCACTATGCACCACATTTTATATTTTTGCAAGACAATCCCCATGAGACTTGCATACAAGAACTTTGCGGTCCGTGCCTTCCTAAATAATTATCAAGGTCAATTAAACTTTCTCTTGCATAGATAAGTCTATTTTCTGGTAGGGTGATATGTCGGTTTTCTTTATAGAATGTGGGACTTGTATTATCTATTATGACATTTGATGTTTGAGAAAAACCTCTTAGACAATACCATGTAAACTTACATATGCTCTTGTCTCCCTGTAGATCCTATGACCCCATCCTAATCCTAAACTATCCCTCCTTCTACCCCAATCATTCAAGTAGCCAATGGTTTCTCAATTTTCATTTATCTATATATTCATGGCTGCAAGCATTTAGAACCAACACAAATCATTCACATCCTAAAATTTGCTTTTTTCTTTGAAGTCTATTTAAAAACCATTTTCTTCTCAAGTTTTAACACATACAACAATGGGTTTTCGTTTCCATAGTATCATCAGAAGGGCATCATTTGTTGCAAACCGAGCAGCTTCAAAAGATGTGGGCGTGCCAAAGGGATATCTTGCGGTGTATGTTGGAGAGACACAAAAGAGATTTGTGATCTCGATATCATACTTGAACCAACCATCGTTTCAGAACTTGTTGGGTCAAGCCGAAGAAGAGTTCGGATATGATCATCCCATGGGTGGCCTCACTATTCCTTGTAGTGAAGATGTCTTCCAACATTTAACTTCTAGCTTGGCTGGGCTATGAAACATGACATGAATCTAACATTGTAGGAAACTGACATAGATTAGTTGAGACATTTTGTACATTAGGAATCATATCAAATTGTAAAGATACCCTTTTCCATTGAAATTGGAAATCAAATTACAACTCTCTATAAGAATGAAATTTTTTTGAGTATATGTTTTGTATTTGATGGCAATGAGTTTGACCACTCAAGCAGCTTCTTTGTGTTTTATTTATTTATCAGTTTTAAAACTTACAAAATATGAGCAAGGTTACTTCCAATGATAAAATACAAAGTTGGTGTTCTGATAAATTTTAAAGCACTAATGAAACACATGATTGCTAGTAAGGGCAGATATGTTATTTATCAGACATGAACCATGAGGTGCCTTCCCTTCATAGTGTACAATGTCAATAACAATGACTATAATTCATTGAACATTTAGATACGCCTCAAAATTTTCAAAATTCATTGATGATGTTTTATGTATCAGATTCATGTGCTACCTGTGCTGAATATCAACGAAAGTTGCTATAAAATTTGAAATTTTATCATTCTAACTAGCTCAAAAAAAAAGAAAAAAAAAATCTAATCTAAGTGCCTCAAAATCCAAAATATCGACATTGTTTTATTTGCCTTAAGTTATTTAAGCAATCTTGTATCTTAAATGCTTCGTAGTAAGACCATAGGAAAACAAACAAACTTTGACTTGGCTGTTTTAACTAGATATTTATCTGGTCAGAGCAATTTAGCATATCAATAAAACTCCAAATTTAAGTTATGCAACACAGTCTTTGTGAGACTCAGCCATTAGTAGCTGTCTTATACAATATTTCAAACTTTTCTTGCTTGGATTATATAAGTGATGTACTTCTTGCACTACTTATGTTACTGAGAGGAAGTGACTGATATTACATAACTACTTGGTGAATAATCAAGTTGTTGGCCCAACTCTAGGACCACCATGTCTACCAATTTCCAAGTAACAGTAACATTAGTTAGGGACGTATCACCAAATGTGGTCTTCCCTTATCTCCAGTTCCATTATTTAGTAGCTATCAGGTAGATTTCATGGTTCACATATCAGATCCCTAGAGCCAATTTTCTGGTTGTTTAACAATAATTTTTGGAAGATATGTTTTGAACTTGTCTGCTGCAATAATTCTACTATTAGCTTATTGTTGTAAAGTCTCTTTCTAAAGAGGCGTAAGTTTTCAAGTCTTACGTAATTTTTTATATAATTAAGCAACCATGAAACAATAGCATGTGATATTTCATTGGTCCTTGTCTCTTATCAAATAATAGTGTCCACACCTAACACAACCACAATTCAGCAGAGATTTGTTAGTTTCCCGTCCACAAAGACTCTAACTATCTATCTATATATACTCATCATCATGACTTTCTCAAGCAGCAGCAATACAAGTCACTCAAAATACAAATTTAAAATATTTATTTCATTATTGGGTACACAAGCTGTTGCATTTATTTTTGTGTTTTGCAACTCATAATAACAATATGGGCTTCCGCTTACCTGGTATTAGAAGGTCATCATCTTCCAAGGTTGTTGAAATACCAAAAGGCTATCTTGCAGTTTATGTTGGAGAGAAAATGAAACGGTTTGTGATTCCCATTTCATTCTTGAATCAACCTTCCTTTCAAGAATTATTAAGTCAATCAGAACAAGAATTTGGATATGATCATCCAATGGGTGGTCTCACAATTCTTTGCAGAGAAGAAACTTTCTTAGAACTCACTTCTCACCTGTGAATGTTAAATCTCACTAAATTAGACAGACATAGATATTACTTAGTTAAGACAAATTGTACATGGGGCACTTTCATTTTTTACTATTTTCTAAGAGGAAATGTCATTGAACTGAGAGATATTTGAGTTTTAGGCCAAATCTCAATGAACTTTTGTATACATCTTATTTTTGTGTGAAAAGTTATATATATTAACAGTCACCTTTATGCATATTATCTTCGTTTTCTTTATTTCATTACTGCTTATAACATCTGATGTTCTGCTACTACTGTTGTCTGCTACTGTTGATCATGAAAGTTCTAATACCACATCATGAGCCAACTCTTTCAAAACCTTAAATTGTTAAGTGAAAACAAATATATGATTTATTAAGAAATGAAGTTAAATCCAAATTCCTAATGTAACTAAACTTTTAACCTTAATCAAAATATCTGATTCCTTAGTTGACCTTAAATAAGAGAAAACACCACGAAAGATAATTGAAAATCGTACTTGGATTTAACGACTCTTCCTAAACTAGAGAGCCACATGACATTCTATATCAGAGGATAAATGATTCATACATTAAACTTCCATTCAATATATAATTGTAAATCATCCTAGGGATGATCAATACCTACAAAGCATGAAGTATGAAATCATTACTTCCAATTTAATCTTTGAATTAATCATGTGTACAAGTTTATTCTTGAGTCTATAAATTTTTAATTATCTCCTTTTAGTTCCTGTGAAGTACTAATTTGATCTAATTTTATAAATTACAAAATTAACTGATGCACATATTGAAATTCAAAACTAAACTTAAACCAGTAGGTATATGTTAGGCCTCTTATAACTAAATATTATAAGAGGAGGGTCAAGAGTTAGAATTTTAAATGGGAACTGAATTTATAATGCAATTATTTTTTTATTTAGGCAGTTAGTGTCAATTTAAATTGTAAATCAGGCAGTAACTGCTGCTGTACAGCAGTTATGGGGCAAATAAAAGTAGGAAATTAGAGAAAAGAGGGCAGAAAATTTCTGAGTGGTTATTGGAAAGGGAGAGACCAAGCTCTCAAATTCTTGGAGTGGGTATTTTTGTAAATTTCTGAGTGGTTATTGGAAAGGGAGAGACCAAGCTCTCAAATTCTTGGAGTGGGTATTTTTGTAATCGTTTATCAATTCTGCCCAAACAGAATTGTAAACTCGCATTCTGTTTAAATTCAATAAAGAATTCAGTTCCCCAATTTCAATTAAGTACTAACCAGATCCAACAGTATATTCCCTTTTTATGGCAGAAATAAGATGGATCCTAATCCACTTCTTTATTGATCTATTTCCTTTTATTCAAAAATATGCTGAAAAAATCAAAGCAACGGACTTCACTTAGTAACAATCCAGAAAAACTATTACTGATCCAAAAACAGTATAGAGTCAGGGCTGGTTTTGAAATGAAACATATTTTTGCTTCTTTCTTAGTAAGGTAATTCATGAATTATGGAACAGAAGAAAAGTTATAAGGCATTAAAATTAGAAGAGCAAAATGCAAGCAAAGTATATCTCTTTGTATTATATTTCTGCAGATACTTTGTAATACAAATTCATTGAAAACTTTCCTAAATAAGTCATAATCTCTTTGTCCATAATCATCTCAGTAAGTTGTTTTTCTTTCACATACAAAAGGTAGACTAAAATGAAAAATAAGTGAGTGCCTACTGTACAAAATTGCCTCAAATAATCTATGTCAGCTCCTTCTTTTGAAGGGATCAACACAAATTCAAACCAGAAGTAATATCTAGGAAAGCATCTTCTCTGCAAGGAATCGTGAGACCGCCGGTTGGATGGTCATATCCGAATTGTTCCTCAGCTTGGCTTAACAATTCTTGGAATGATGTTTGGTTCAAATATGATATTGGGATCACGAACCGCTTCATTTTCTCTCCTACATACACTGCAAGATAGCCCTTTGGCACATCCACACCTTTTGAATATGCTTGGTTTGCAGCTCTTCTGATGATACTCGGTAAACGAAAACCCATTCTTGTATGTCTTTTGAAAAGAAGATATTGGTTTAAAAATGAAAGACTCGTGTGTAAGAAGATATTGAATTGTGAATGATTTTGTGTTGGTTCAAATTTCTTGCAGCCATGAATATATATATAGTGAACATATATTATTGGAAGGATATGTAACAAACAGTTGGCAACTTGAACTATTAGTGAAGAAGGGCCATAAGAATCGAGATGCATGGGTACCACAGAAAATAAGGGAGACAAGGGCATATAGATCACATGGTGTTGCCTTAAATGACTTTCTCAAATGTCATAATAATAGATAATACAAGTCCCACCTCATTGTGAAAGTGCTAGCATATTAATTCAAATGAAATAATACAGAAGTATAATCACAAACATGTAGGTTGATCTATCATGATCTATACACTTACTAACTGGACATCAACACTATCATAGTGAAGAAACATGTCTAAAGCATGCTCAGAAAATTATGAAGGAGTAGTTAATGTATGAACAAATATGAGGTTGTACTTGAGAAGGTGAGATACAATCTTTAGACAGCACCACATGCTATATCATCTTATTTTATATACCCTATAATTTGGCTTGGAATTTGGTTTCCAAGAGAACCTCAATAACTATAAATATACTTACAGTTTCCTTCAAAAACAGCACAACTCATTGACATCCTCAACTATTAGTTACAATACATCCTTCTAAATATTTTTAGGCCTTTGCTCTATTTTCCTCAAAGAAGCACACAAAATGGGTTTTCGGTTAAATGTTATTCGACAAGCATCATTAACTTCTATCCAAGCAGCTTCAAAATCTGCAAAAGTGCCAAAGGGCTATGTTGCGGTGTATGTTGGAGAGAAACAGAAGCGGTTTGTGATCCCAATATCATACTTGAACCAACCATCATTTCAAGACTTGCTGAGTCAAGCTGAAGAAGAGTTTGGATATGATCATCCTATGGGTGGCCTAACAATTCCTTGCACCGAAGATGTCTTTCAACATATAACTTCTCGCTTGAATGAGCTATGAATCTGATACCAAAAGAGACTGACATAGTTTAGTAGAGATATTTTTGTAAACTAGGCATCCTTTCAAATTGCAAAGATGATAAAAAATGACCTTTAGATTGACAAATTTAGAGTATATATATTTATAAATGACAATGAATTTGAATACTCAAGCACCTCGTCTGTGTTTTTGGTTTATTGCACTTAAAAACTTATGAAATGTAACTATTTGAGTTATGTTGCTTGCCATAAGAAAAAGTTGGTATTCTGAAAATTTGCAAAGCTGAAATGGAAATACATGACACCAATCAAGAGCAGAATAAAACAGTTTTCGTAGGACAAAGGTGAAAGATAAATTTACCAAATAGTTTTTTTTTTTTTTTTTAATTACATAATATAGACATAAAATTAAATTTTTGGGCGCCAAAGCCTTAATCATGCATGAGGTACCTTCCCTTCATAAGCAAGTGCACAATAACAAGGTCAAATATTCCACTGAATAACAGAGGCCTCATTGTATGGTGCTTGTATGGATATCCTTATCTACTGAATTGAATGGTTAATGTGCTATATGATGTGTTATAGTGAGAGATAAGTGCTCATGAACTACCACATGCTGTTGTCTTATATGTATCCATCAAGAATCACAAAAGATTTAAGAGTAAATGGCCCATTTTGTAGAAATTAAAGAGGTTTGTATAGTAAGGAACCATTATTTCCAACCACACAAGTACCATGCAACATAATATTTAATTGAAAACTGAGAAATTGTTGTAAGGTGGGAAGTGCCTATGTTCTTGTTGATAAAGGCCCTACACTTAATTCTCAGGTTAATATATAACCTGTTCATGTTGCTTCTAGTAAATGTTAATCTTAAACCAATCAACTCTTTCTTCCAAAATCCTACCATGTAAGATGTGTCATTCAAAATAAATAATTGATTCCTATTTTGGATAGAATTTTAAGAATGCAGAAAACTGAGTCAAACTGTGTTGATTTATACGATGCCTTGGGCCAAGCCTTATTAATTTGGCTTAATCATCGATAGTTATTGCTAGTATTAATTTGGAGAAATCAAAGTAACAGATTATCTCATTTCAACTGGCTAGAACTAACTATAACTTGTATTAGGCTTCATGGTTGCCTTAGCCAGAAGACAAAAATGAAGGGTAGCATATACAAGTCTATACACATAAATCTTCAGCAAAAAAGTGTGTACATAAGTTTATTGAAGTTGAGATAAATTTTGTATAATATGTGTCCTTAACATCACACTGAGATGGTTCTTTACCATATACAAAGGAAGAATAAAAATTTGATTGGGGTATTTTAGTTTAACACATGTGAGCATAAAACTCAAAATTCTTTCAATGCAGTTCCAAATAAATTTATCCTTGATACTTCTCTTTGATTCTGGAAAATAAATTTTAGCTATGCACTGACTGTGAATATCATAATTCATATCTACTGTAAAATTTATGAGGAAATTCATGTCATTTTATCTCCATCAACAAGCTGCTTGCTATTTTGCATTAGTATGTTAAAATTGTAACGGATAAAGTTACTACCCACTTTCACTACACAAGAAAAAAGAGGACAATAATTTTTTGAATTTGTTAATCTGATAGAAATATTTCTCCATTTCCCATGAAAAGGGTAATAATTAATTACATGTCAAAAAGATGCCTATTATAAACAAAAAATGTGTCAACTAATGTAGTCTATGTCAGTATGCTACAGTGTAAGATTCATAGTCCATTCAAGCAAGAAGTTATGCGATGGAAGACATCTTCGGTGCAAGGAATTGTGAGGCCACCCATAGGATGATCATATCCAAACTCTTCTTCAGCTTGACTCAACAAGTCTTGAAATGAAGGTTGGTTCAAGTATGATACAGGCACTACAAACCGCTTTTGTTTCTCTCCAACATACACCGCAACATAGCCCTTTTTCACTTCTACAGATTTTGATGCTGCTTGTCTAGCAGTTACTGATGCCCTTAGAATAGCTTGTAAACGGAAACCCATATTTGTGATTGTTTGAGACAAGAAGAACAGAGAAAAAAAATCTCAAATATAAGAAGCCTATGCAATTAAATACTTGAGGATACCAATTCCTTGTGCTGTTTGTGAAGGTTTATAGGAAGTGTATTTATAGTTTTGAAGTTCTCTAAGAATCCAATTCCAAGAGAAACGGGTGTTGAAGGGGTTTAAAGGATAGAAGCATACAGGTGAGATAGCATGTGGTGTTGTCTTAGATTGTACCCCACCTTCTTAAACAAATGTCCAATACTAAGCTTCCACTTGCTACTAACTGAGAGGTGCTCAAGATCAACCTCATTTATGTTCATGATTTAATTGGTGTACTTAATGATTTTGTAAACATGCTTAGACATGTTTTATGCATTATTTATGATAATGTTGATGTCAAGCTGGTAAGTATAAGGAAATGGATAACAATAGGTCATCATAGACCATTCTACATGTTTCATGTTTGTTGTTATATCAGGTAGATTGATATGGTGGCCTTTGCTCAAGGATGTGGAGCTTTCATTATCTATTCTATTTGATGTTGAACCTTAAGAAAGTACTCTAAGACAACACCATGTGATCTTTCATATGCCCTTGTCTGGCCATGACTCATACCTCATGGCCCTCCTTCACTGATCATTCAAGTTGCCAACTGTCTATTACATATCCTTTCATTCATCTATATATATTCATAGCTGCAAGCATTTAGGACCAACACAAAATCATTCACATCCCAAATCATTATTTGAGATTCAGAAACTTAGCCTTCAATACACAAGTCTTTCTTTTTAATACCAATATCTTATTTTCAAACACATACAATAATGGGTTTTCGTTTACCTAGTATGATCAGAAGGGCATCATCTTCAAAAGGTGTGGACGTTCCAAAGGGTTATCTAGCAGTATATATTGGTGAGGAAATGAAAAGGTTTGTGATTCCCATATCATACTTGAACCAACCATTGTTTCAAGAATTGTTGAGCCAAGTTGAGGAACAATTTGGATATGATCATCCAATGGGTGGTCTCACAATTCCTTGCAGAGAAGATGTTTTCTTAGATATCACTTCCGCTTGAATTGAATACATGCTAACCGCCTGAAGATATCACAAGACTGACTTAGATATTGACCAAATTTTGTAGCAGTTTAGTTCTCAGTTTCAAAAGATTTTATCTTTTGTTGTTATCATACTTGGTTGTAAAAAAGTTCATCTAAATGAGAAATTTATTAACATTACTACTGTATTTCTGTTTTTCTCCCTTACATATCAATCATAAAATCCAATAATCTATTGGTCAAATGTTCAGTTTGGAGTCTCTAAAAGATAAAATGGACAGAAAGTACTCAAACAAGTTATAACATCTTGCACTTACTTTTATAATTCGACCCTCGAGCCATAGAGAACCACACAGGTGACAAAACTCTCTAAAAATTTCTGTTTAGACGGAAAAACCTAGTCTGATCTAATTCTAATATTTACATGGGAAAAACATGGACTGTGTTACCCGAGATCAAATTTTATCCATCCATGATCATCCTTGTATGGTTTTTTTTTTGTCTATAGATGAGATGGTATAATTACCAACAGAAACTCACACAACTACGAGGTTCCAGGTTTGAACTCAGGACATGGTGTTCAACCTAATAATTTTGACATTTTCCAATTGAACTAAAACGTATGATTTACTCAATTATATCAATATCAAATATAATATTAATGTCTCAAGTGTAGCTCAATGGTATGAGTTGAGATATTGAAAGAGTATTAAGATGAGGGTTCAGAGTTTGATCCTTACTGCTAACAAACATTTCTTCCTCTCACAAACTAACCTCTAACATTTGCCTAAAGAAAAATAGATTTAATTACAATTTTGATACTTTTAGTTTGAGTTATGAGCAATTTTAGTGCTTGTCTAAATAGAAAAACCAACCACAAATTATCGTCATTTCGATATTTTCTTACCCACGTGGTTAAGTCAGTACTTTCAGTACAGCAGTGAAGCAATGCAAAATAAAACAACTTTGAAGAGCATATGCAAGACAAAGCTGTCACTTTGTATTGTATCTTGGCAAATAAGTTTTTTATTTATATTCATTGAACATTTCGCTATACCCTAAACAAGTTATAGTCTCTTTGTCCATAACTAAAATGGAAGAAAAAACAAAGTGTTTGCTGTACAAATTGCCTCAAATTAAATCATCTATGTCAACTTCTTCTACCGAAGGGATTAGAACCTACTTAGACGAGAAGTGACATCTAAGAACATGTCTTCTCTGCATGGAATAGTGAGACCACCCATTGGATGATCATATTCGAATTGTTCCTCAGCTTGGTTCAACAGTTCTTGAAACGACGGTTGGTTCAAGTATGATATGGGAATAACAAATCGCTTCATTTTCTCTCCAACATATACTGCTAGATTTCCCTTTGGTACATCCACACCTTTTGAAGATGTTGTCCTTCTCATGATACCAGATAAACGAAAACCCATTGTTGTGTGTGTTGAAAGAAGAGATTTGTCTAAAGAAGAAAGACCTGTTTTTTTTTTCTCTTTTAAGATACAAGTTTCTGAACTTTAAATACCTTGGGATGTGAATGATTTTGTGTTGGTCCTAAATGCTTGCAGCCATGAATATATATAGATGAAAGGATATGCAACAAGTAGTCGGCAACTATAATGATGGTCAATGAAGGAGGGCCGTGAGGTTTGTGTCAAGGTGAGACAAGAGCATATGAAAGATCACATGGTGTTGTCTTTGGAGTACTTTCTCATGGATCAACATCAAATGTTGTAGTAGATAATACAAGTCCCACCATATTGAGTAGAGGCCATCGTATAATTTATCCACTTCAAAGTATAACCACAAACATGTAGAATGGTCTATGATAATCTGTTGTTTACCTTATAGTCCACCAGCTTGACATCATCATTATCATAATGAAGAAAACATGTCTAAAGCATGTTTACAAAATTATGAACTATCAATTAATACATGAACAAATATGTGGTTGCACTTGTATTGAATATTGTTTAAAAAGGTGGGGGTACAATCTAAAACAACACCACATGCTATCTCATTCTATGCTCTCTATTATTTTACCCTTTCAAACAACCATTTAGCTTAGAATTGGGTTTCCGTAGAAACTCAATATCTATAAATACACTAACTCTTGCCTTCACAAACAACACACCTCATTGGCTTTCTCAAGTATTTAGTTACATCCTTAGTGAATTTGAGTCCTTTGCTCTGTTGAGTATTGAGTTTGTTCTTCCAACAAACAAGCACAAAAAATGGGTTTCCGTTTACATGCTATTCTAAGGGCATCAGTAACTGCTAGACCAGCAGCATCAAAAGCTTTAGAAGTCAGAAAGGGATATGTTGCAGTGTACGTTGGAGAGAAACAAAAGCGGTTTGTAGTCCCGGTATCATACTTGAACCAACCTTCATTTCAAGACTTGTTGAATCAAGCTGAGGAAGAATTTGGATATGATCATCCAATGGGTGGCCTCACCATTCCTTGCACCGAAGATGTCTTCCGAAGTATAACTTCAAGCTTCAATGGCCTATAAATTTCAGACTGGAAAAGACTGACATAGTTTAGTAGAGACATTTTTGTAAATTAGGCATGTTATCAAATTGTGTATCTGGAAAAGAAATTACCATTAGATTGACAAATTTATTGAGTATGTATTTTTTTGTTAAATGACAATGAATTCGACTACTCAAGCAACTCCTTTGTGTCTTTTGGTTTATGAGCAATGCTACTTGCTATAAGAAAATAAAGACTTAGTATTTTGAGAAATTTTAAATCAGCAAAACTAATTAATAAGTTTGAATTACCTCATTTGTAAGCTATAACATTATAAACTTTTGTTTGAAGTTCGTAGTTTTCTCGGACTTTGCATGAAGTGTGTCTCCCTTAATCAAAATTTTAATCTATAAAAAGTGTAACCTCAGAAAGACAAGGACATTTAAAAGATCACATAGTGTTGTCTCCAGCAAGGAGAATCTCAAAGACCAACATCAGAAGTCATAGTAGATAGATAATGGAAGTCCACCCCTTGAGCCAATTATTCTTGCAGATAAAATGTCTAGACATAATTAAAACTATAAACAACCAAATTTAGTATTTGTGAGACTTGAGTTTTTTGCTTTGTTTTTTTAGACCAAAGTCTCAAACATGAACAGGCCAAATTGAGAGCGTGAGCGATAGTCTATTCTTGTCAAATTTTACTAATTAATTAATTAGTAAAATTTTATTTTATAAATTAATTAAGTAATATTTTATAAATTAATTAATTAATTAATTAATTTTATAAATTTTATAAGTAATATTTTATGTATTATAAATATAGTTATTTTATTATATTACTTTTTTGATTTGTAATCATTGAATATGATGTCTATTTTATAGATAAAATTTTATTTTATTTTTATTTAGTCTCAATTCTTGCAGTTTATTAAAATAAAACACAATGACAGAAAACAAAACAAAAACAGCAACTCCGGTGGAGCTTGTAACTCATTTTTCAACACCAATACTCAACAATCATCACGAATTTTGTACTTAATTTGAAGGTAATTGAGTCTAGTTTCTAGAAAACTAAAAATCATTCAAAACGAATGTCTATTGAAAAAGTTATGACCAAAACATCACACATATGTCATGCAAAATTCAAGTTAATAACATTCCTTCTATCACACTAATTTTCTAACAATTCTTTGCAACAATAATGCTAGAAATCATTAGTAAATCAGTGATAAACATGTTTCTTTATTTCAAAATTCTTAAACCCCAAATATCTAACCTATGAAACACAATATGAGAGATAGAAAAAAAGAAACCCACCTCTTGATTTTCAAAAGAATAGAGAAAATGATGGTACACTCAATTATTTCTGTAAAAATTTGCAACTTTTTTCTCTTATTCTCTTTTCTCTCTTCTTTTTTTCTTTCTCTATCCCACCATTTTTTTCTCTTTCTTTTTTTTCTTTTCTGTTTCCCGTTCTCTTCTCTCTATTATTATTATTATTATTATTATTATTATTATTATTATTATTATTATTATTATTATTATTATTATTATATAGTAGACGTATATTATTATTATTATTATTATTATAATAGTAGACGTATATTCACTTTATTCAACTTGAGTTTTTTTGATTATGTTTATGCAAGTAGGCCGCAACCCGTTGATACAAAAGACTAAAGTATTCTTTGCACAATTTATTCCAACAAATTAAACAATTAAACAATGATGTGATCTTTAACTTAGTTAATATAGATTAGAAAGATTCATATTAACTCGTATTTTTTATTATTGAAATACCGAAAAGTATCATGTGTGGGGTTTGTTGTAAATAGAGCCGTTAAAATTCTATTAATTTTTTATGATTAAATTTTTGCAAAATATTATTTTTATCATGTTATTTATTTAATTATAAACTATACAATTTTTTAAATCTTAATTATTTTTCTTATAATAGTTACAAAATTTATATATTAACAAATTATATATATCACCTACAAATTTCAAGTTTATCATAAAAAATCAAACAAAATAATCGATATATATCTATTTCCTTTTCATTAAATATGAATTATATAAACATTTCAATAGATAAAATATTGCGAATACCACATGCTCAACATGTATATATTGTATGGCAAACAAATATTACTACATTTGTCTAATAATAATTTATTTGTTTAATCATTTTATTTTTAAGAGAAGTGTGTAAATTAATAAAAGAGATAAAATAATATTTTATTAAATTATTATTAGAGAAAAAAGTTAATCCGATCTAAACTAATTTTACCTTGATATTAAATAGGAATAATTGATTTTATCATTTTACAAAATAATTATAACTTATATCAATAAATAATTCATCAATCAATGGTGTGGGATTTGTTGTAAACAGAACCGTTAAAATTGGTTAGCCCAAATGAGTTATGGTGTGGGATTTGTTGTAAACAGAACCGTTAAAATTGGTTAGCCCAAATGAGTTTAACGCAAAAATTTCAAGCTCAAATTTTAATAAGGCTTTTTAGTTTACCCAAGGTGCGGGTTAAGTCACTCGAATTTAATAAAATTACCACTCGTATTTAATAAAATTAAAGTGTTTGAGGTGTCTATGATTCTAAAACTGTAATATTAACTCTCATTTATTAATTAAATTAGATTACGGTCTGCGCACTATGCAGATATTAATTAATTTTATAAGTTTTGTAAATAATATTTTATGTATTATAAATATAATTATTTTATAATATTATTTTATTGATTTGTAATAATTGAATATGATTAGGAAAATTAAAATAATAGAAAATTATGTTTATCACAATCATCTAATTTAATTTTAAAAATATTTTTTAAAATTCGTATGATAATTTATTATATAGGATAATTGTTTGACTCATTGTAGTGTGATTGTTAATTTATTTTTCAACATATAATGGTACTTGTATTTATACGATGAAATAAAATGTAAAATACAAACCTAAAAATAAGATGTAAAAATTTAAAAATATGATCGACTATTTAATATTTTTTATTTTAAAAAAAAATTTAATATTGAATTATATTAATATTGAATTATAAATATCGATGAAAATATGAGTGTATTTGAATATTTGAGTTATGAATTTGATAAAATTTGCATTAGATTGAAGATGATTATCAATTTTATGGGTTTTGTTTGAAAATTTTGATGATTTTTTTGGAATTTTTGTATAAAAAAGGATAACATTGTTGAAATTTTAAAACATAAAATATCAAATTGTCACTTAAAACTAAAATAAAGGACCAACTCGGAAAAAAAAAAGATAAATGACTAAAACGTTATTTGAAATTAAGTTAAGAGACCACTGTTGTAATTTAGCCTACAAATTATTACTATTGATAAATGACTAATAATATTACAAAATAATTTATAAATTTATTAAAAAATAACTTATTAAAATAATTTGATAATAATATAGATTATATATTATTATCAAATTGTAAAATAATTTATAAATATATTATAAATAATTATAAAATAATTTTATAATTTATAAATTTATTATAAAATAATATTATTAGATAAAGAGCATTTATGTTGATATTTAGGAGTGATTAGTTGGTTTTTTTTTATTGAATTTAATGATTAATAATATAAATTATTACTATTGATAAATGACTAATAATATTATAAAATAATTTATTAATTTATTATAAAATAATTTGATAATAATATAGATTATAAATTATTATCAAATTGTAAAATAATTTATAAATTATAAATAATTGTAAAATAATTTTATAATATATAAATTTATTATAAAATAATATTATCAAATAGATTTTGGAGGTATGGAAGAAATTGTGGAATAAAGAGGAAAAATAGAGTAAGATTAAAGGATATTAGTATTGAGAGTATGATTGTCACGACTCAATTTAAATATCGTGACCGGCGCACAAACTATACTACTAGCCTGACAAGCCTATCAATTAACTACCATTTCAAAAAAATACATATATACTTTTTACTCGAAATTTCGACAGAGTATCCTCTATAAATTCAACATTTCCAAATTTTGAAATCCCTGTCAAAATTTCAATCCAGTCACAATTCAAATAACATAATCAAGTTTCTTACTACAGTTCCCAACAAACTAAATAGACTTTCTAAACTCCAAAATAGCTGCAATTACATAGACTCAACAACTGTTACAAAAAATGATCATCGATCAAAGAGGCCTACCAAAAAGAAGTATGTTGAGACTTGAATCAAATAACAGATTCCTACTCAGCTGTTTGCGAATCTGAAAAAAATAAGCAACATAACGGGTAAGTCACAAAGACTTAGTGAAGAGACAACAACTACCATCAATTAGAAGGGAAACACAAAAGGCACAAATAATTGTTTAATCGTTTGACATAAACATTAAAAATCCAGTTGATAACGAAACGAAATCAAACAAGTAACAATACAAATTTTTAGAATCAAGAGGCGGCTTTATCTCATTGATAGCCCTTTCCTCCTAAGGGTGGCATTTCTCTTAGGGGCGACTCCATCTAACGGATGGCCCTCTCCTCTCAATCCCGCAATGCATCATCACATATCAATTATGGCCCTCTCCTCTCAATCCTGCAACGCATCATCACGTATCAATTAGGGAGCTTACATCTCGTAGATAGCCCTCTCCTCCTACGGATAACCTCTCTCGTAGGGGCGGCTCCATCTAACTGATTAACTTTCCCTAATCAATACGTGGTAACTGGGTGCACATAACGCAGTTAACGATTTAATATTATAACAACGATTTTTCAAAACACGCGTTTAAATTATTTCATCGAACTTCATGAAAAATATATTCAATCGCATAACAAATAAATATTTAAATACTTTAACTCATATGTAAATCCAACAAATAACATATTATATGGCAAAGATCATTAAATTAAATAATTGACGAAATTGAGATAAAATTTAAAGGTTGTATTTCTCAAAATTTTCAATAAATACTTTAATATAGAAAACAAGTAAAATAATAATAATAGCAGTATAAAAATATATGACGATGATCGTCGTCAACTCACAGCTATGGAGAATCGTCTAACTTTGCTCTCCAACAACTCTCTAAGTAGCCAACAGGATCTCAGCGGACAAATCTGAGCATCAAGAATATTTCCAAGACTTTAGAAAAATTATTCTAAAGTTTAACTAGCTCTAGGAAAGTCTAAAAATCATTTAAATATACTCTAAGCACAAAATAAGATTTTTACTCAAATCTATGTTTTTCTATGAATTCATACTAGGATTAGAGTTGTGTACTTACCTCAAAGAATTTCAATCAACAACTCTCATGTGATGGGTACCCTTCTCCTTCTTTAGAGGACAAACCCTAACCCCAAAATTTCACCCAAGCACTTGTATATCCTTCCTATGAGTTTAAAAGTTAAGTAGACTAGCTTGACTTTAAGTGAGAAGAAGAAGAAGAAGAAGAAGAAGAAGAAGAAGAAGAAGAAGAAAAGAAAAGAAAAGAGAAAAAAAAAATGATAAATGGGGGAAGTGGGGAGATGGCCGAGAGGAAGAAGGAGAAGGAGAGAGAAGTGAAATGAGAAAATGAGGGAGTGAGATGGAAAGAGAGAAAATGAGTGGGGATATTTTATTTTTATTTATTATTATTATTATTATTATTATTATTATTATAATGTTAAAATTACATTTTCTGTTTTAAATATATATAATAGAAATAGATTCCTTAGTGTTTTTGTCCAATATGTATGCATATTTTGAAATCTTTTCATTCCATTTGATATTCATTTGATATCCATTTGATATTCATTTGTCCAATATGTCACCCTTAGGAAGATGTCAATGGAATTGGCAGTTTTCATGATCATTAATTGTGCGGATTTGATGATATTTGTAATGATGTAATTATTCTCATAATTATTTAGTCCAGCCATAGATTAGTTTTTATAGAAAAATATAAGAATGCATATCATTTTGTATCAACATTATTTAAAGGAGAATTTTCAAGTACAAATGACACATTTTTACCAATCAGAAATTCTGAATTTAAGAAATCCGAACAGAAAAACCAATCACAAATTATAGTCAATTTTTAATTTCTTACACCCGTTCATTAGTACAGCAGTGAAGCAATGCCGAGTAATATAACTTTGAAAATCATATGCAAGAAAAATCTGTCACTGTGTATTATATCTTGGCAAATATTGTTATAAAAAAATATATATTCACTGAGTATTGGCCTAAATTCCTAAACACAACGTAATCTCATTGACCATGACTATCCCTCTCAAATGCTTTTCTTTTTCCTTTCATTTACAAAGGAGGAAGACTAAAATGAAAAAAAAATTATCTGATGGACAAATTGACTAAAATTTAATAATCTATGTCACCTCCTTCTACGGAAGGGGTTAGCACCTACTCAAGCGAGAAGTGATATCTAAGAACACATCTTCTCTGCATGGAATAGTGAGACCACCCATTGGATGATCATATTCGAATTGTTCCTCAGCTTGGTTCAACAATTCTTGAAACAATGGTTGGTTCAAGTATGCTATGGGAATAACAAACCGTTTCATTTCCTCTCCAACATATACTACTAGATTTCCCTTTGGCACATCTACACCTTTTGAAGATGATGTTCTTCTCATGATACTAGGTAAACGAAAACCCATTCTTTTATATGTTGAAAAAGAGAGAGAGATGAAATTGGTCTTAAAAAGAAAGACTTGTATTTAGAAGACTCAAGTTTCTCAAAAGACTTGGGATGTGAATGATTTTGTGTTGGTCCTTAATACTTGCAGCCATGAATATATATTGGTGAATGAAAGGATAAGTAACAAATAGTCGGCAACTATACTGATCAGTGAAGGAGGGCCATGAGGTTTGAATCGTTATGAGACAAGAGCATATGAAAGATCACATGGTGTTGTCTTTGGAAGTCTTTACTAAGGATCAACATCAAATGATGTAGTACATACTACAAGTCCCACCTTCTTGAGTACAGGCCAGCATATAATTAATCCACTTGAAAGTATAACCACAAATATGTAGAATGGTCTATGATGATCCATCATTGTCCATTGCCTTATAGTTAATCGGTTGGACATCTGCATTATCATAATGAAGCAAACATGTCTAAAGCATGTTTACAAAATTATCAAGTACTAGTTAATGCATGAAAAAATATGAGGTTGCCCTTGTATTGAACATTGTTTGAAAAGGTGGGGTACAATCTAAGACAGCATCACATGATATCTCATCCTATGCTCTCTATTATTTTATCTTTCAAACAACCATTTAGCTTGGAATTGGATTTCCATACAATCTCAAGTCTCAACAACTATAAATATACTTACTTTTGCCTTCACAAACAACACAAGCCATTGGCTTTCACAAGTATTTACTTACATCCTTAATAAATTTGAGTTCTTCCATCAAACAAGCAAAAAAAAATGGGTTTCAGATTAAATGTTAGTCGACGAGCGTCATTAACTGCTAGCCAAGCAGCATCAAAATCTGTACAAGTGGCAAAGGGCTATGTTGCAGTGTATGTTGGAGAGAAACAGAAGCGGTTTGTGATCCCAATATCATACTTGAACAAACCAATGTTTCAAGACTTATTGAGTCAAGCTGAAGAAGAGTTTGGATATGATCATCCCATGGGTGGCCTCACCATTCCTTGCGACGAAGATGTCTTCCAACATGTAACTTCTCGCTTGAACGGGCCATAAATTTCCCAACAGCTAGAAGAGACTGACATAGTTTAGTAGACTAGACATATTTTTGTAAATTAGGCTTATTGTCAAATTGTAAAGATGGGAAATGAAATTACCATTAGATTAATAATTCATAGAGTATGTACCTTTTTTTGTTTAATGACAAGACAATGAATTTGATTACTCAAGCAGCTCCTCTTTGTTTTTTTTTTTATTAAGTTTAAAGGGAAAGATCATTTTATTTCTAACATTAAAGCAATTAAGATTTTTGAATGGCACTAGCCTAATTCTAATTGGAAAATCTTTCTTTCCTACCAGTTAAGTATAGTTTATCTATATATCTTAGAATTCTTTTTTTCTGCCCGTAAGTTGGAAAGCAAAGATGCTAACTGTGACAGCAAACCATTAGTATATGTTGGCAGAAAAGTGGAAAACTAAGTTCTAAATCAATAAGCATGATTATATATTGAAAGGAGATTCCTATAAAGCAAGACTAATTACATAGTTCAAACAAAGATTCATTAGCAATGCACAAGGCAACTTAGCTAGAAGAAAAGATGCAAAATATACAGGGATAACATCATGTTCTACATCTTTTAATAAACTTACCAAGATGACAAGTTCTTGCTATGTACCTAATGATAACCTGATATATAATTAACTCAATTTGATAATGATAATGTTTTAGATATTAAAATTCTTGGGAGTGATTTCACAAAAGCTAGAAGTTATTTTACAATGTCTAGTCACAATATTCTCATTCAGGTATCATTTTTCTATACAAAGAAGAAGCAAAATGAAAATTCTTCACAATAGAAGAAAGTGCCTTCTGTACAATTTTTCCTCAACTAACTAATCTCAGGCTCTATTAGCATGGTTTTAAGCAAGAAGTAAGGTTTAAGAATTCATCCTCGTTTCATGGAATTGTGAGACCCTCCATTGGATGATCATATCCGAATTCTTCTTCTGTTTGACATAATAATTCTTGAAATGAAGGTTAATTCAATCATGATATTGGAATCATGAACCGCCTGATTTTATCTCCAACGTAGACTGCAAGGTATCCTTTTGGAACTTCAAGTCCCTTTGAAGTTGCTTGAATTGGAAAAAAGGTTGACCTTCTAATAATGCTTGCTATTTGCAAGGTATCCGTAGTTGTTATGTTCAAGACATGTCATGCTCAAGTCAACTCACATTTTCACATTTTTGATAAATATTTGGACATTGGGTCAGTAGTATTTTGGGAGCTTAAATTCAACATCGGTTGCATGTTACAATGTCTCCAATCAAAATCAATGGTTTTCTTTGTCATAACAACTTGAAGGACAAGTCCTTGTGAAGAGCACGGAAAGTCCTTTTGATTGTCTCCATTCCATCAAAACCCCACTGTAACAAACACAATGCAACTTATATAATTTAATCAGAGTGAATGAGGAATGATCAATATCTTTTACAAGTACTTTGCATAAAATTTTGTTATCGTATTTAGGTCGTGTCATATCTTAAATTTTAAAAGTTTATAGTATTTGCATATTTGTGTCATATCGTATCCATGTGTGTACTACATATTCGGTTTTTGTAGTATATAAAAGAAACAAGAGGCATGGGTTAAATATCAATTGATCCATGAAAATAATATAAAAGCTACAAGTTGCAAGAGTAGTTAAATAAATTCCTTGTTTTTTGTCATTTCATAATATACAAAATGCTTTACAACATATCTCTGGTACCTTAAATCAATGCTTCTAGATGTAATTCTCTAGACTAATATTATTCATCATGAAATTTTGTGAGACCAGACCAGATGATAAACTCTTCAAGAATGAAATTATATCCCTAATGCATGCATGTGTTCTGCTAATTTCAACAGGCTTAAAAGCAGAATGGCTTCTAGTAATATTTGGTACTGTAAAGTCCATTTGATGAAATGGATGCAAAGATCATGGCTTGACAGCAACCTGTGTAGTTATCACTCTTGCTCTCAATCTGTTGTGATATGCAATGGATGGTGTAACATCTCAGACTGCTTTCAGGATTGTTAGCTATGCCTACAAACCTACACGAGTCTTTTCTGACACTTTATTCAAGTGGCTTTGCAGAGAAAAGTATGTGATATATGATGAACTTGGTGATTTGTTTGTTGTTTGTGATTAAACTTCCAATTGAGAAGTAACACTAACAAATATATCTTCTCTGCAAGGAATGGTGAGACCACCCATTGGATGATTAAATCCAAATTCTTCTTCAGCTTTACAAAGCAATTGTTGAAAAGCAGGTTCATGCAAGTATGATATTGGAACCAAAAATCTCTTCTTTTTCTCTTCTCCAACATATACTGCCAAATACCCTTTTGGTATATTAACAGATGACAATTTTTTGCTGCTTGAAAGTGTGCTGCAGAGGATATGCTTCTTAGCCTGCATGATCAAAGGCAAACGAATAGCCATTATTATTTTTTCAGAGAAGTTGATGACAGATTTTTGAAGAAAGGACTAGTTGATGGAAAAGTGTGTAAACTTGATGAAGGATTTTGGGATGTTACATGTGTATATATATAGAGGTAAATAGGTATTATATGAATGAATGATCAAGAAGTTGGTTGTGATTTAGAAACTAGACATATAAATAGTAAGACATGTGCCTAACACTTTAGGTAAAATAAGATTGGTACATTGAATTGTGGCCGTGGGAACTTCCCTCTAGACAAGGGAAACATATACGTGTTGACAAATGACACATAAAATTCAATTAATTGATAAAATTAGCCTTCTTCAAATTACTTGTTTATAAAAGTAGCTAGATGTGGTGGAATTTTGGGAAACGTTTCTAACGAAATGGTTCTTCACTACTAAGGAATTAATTAGAACAAATCTGGAAAAAAGATTAATTAATTTATTTTACAGAAAACAGTCATGATATTTGTGCATAAACTGCCAAACTGCAGGAGTTGTGAAAACTGTAATTGATATTAAACAAGAAAACAGAAAACAATTTTTTTGTCAGTAGCACTCTTGACATTTCTCATGAAAAGGGGTAATCTATACAAATTAAGGAGATTCTTGTTCTACAAAATGTATCTACTTATCTAATCTATGTCAATATTCTTTGTTACAATGTGAGATTCATAGCCAATTCAAGCGAGAAGTTATATGATGGAAGACATCTTCGGTGCAAGGAATGGTGAGGCCACCCATGGGATGATCATAACCAAACTCTTCTTCAGCTTGACTCAGCAAGTCTTGAAATGATGGTTGGTTCAAGTATGATATTGGAATCACAAACCGTTTTTGTTTCTCTCCAACATACACTGCAACATATCCCTTTGAAACTTCTGCTGATTTTGAAGCTGTTGGCCTATCAATTAATACTCGCCGAATAACATTTAACCGGAAACCCATTTTTTGTACTTGTTTGAGGGAAGAAAAAACTCAACAGAGAAAATATTTCAAATTTTTTAAAAGGATGTAACTAATACTTGAGGATGTCAATGACTTTTGCAGTTTTCGAAGGCAATTGTAATTATATTTATAGTAATTGAGGTTCTCTTGAAACCCAATTACAAGCTAAATTATTGTTTGAAAGAGTTAAAAGCATAGAATGAGATAGCATGTGGTGTTGTCTTAAGATTGTACCCCACCTTCTCAAACAATGTCCAATACAAAGCCTCCACTTGCAACTAAGTGAGAGGTGCTTAAGTGCAACCTCATATTTGTTCATGCATTAACTAGTACTTGATCATTTTTTAAACATGTTTTAGACATGTTTTCTTCATTATGTCCAGTTGATAAGTGACTATAAGGAAGTGATGGATAACATGTTTGTGATTATATTTATACATCTGTATTATTTCAAGTGAATTATTATGCTAGCATTAGCACAAGGAGGTGGGACTTACATTTTCTATTATTATGACATTTGAGTATTTGATGTTGAAAGTTGAGAAAATCGTCTAAGACAACACCATGTGATCTATTGTATGCCCTTGTCTCCCTTTGATTCTATGGCTCCCATGCATATCAATTCTCATGGTCTTCCATAATTCAAGTTGCCAATTGTACGTCTGTTACATATCTTTTCAATCATCTATATATATTCATGGCTGCAAGCATTTAGAACCAACACAAAATCATTCACAACCCAAAGCATTTGAAATTCAGAAACATTCTTCTTATACACAAGCCTTCATTTTTAGACTAGTATCTTCTTTTCACAAGAAATACAAGAATGGGTTTTCGTTTACCTACTATCATCAGAAGGGCAGCATCTTCAAAAAGTGTTGATGTGCCAAAGGGCTATCTTGCGGTGTATGTAGGAGAGAAAATGAAGTGGTTTGTGATCCCTGTATCATACTTGAACCAAACATGGTTTCAAGAATTGTTGTGTCAAGCTGAGGAACAATTCGGATATGATCATCCTATGGGTGGTCTCACTATTCCCTGTGGAGAAGACTTGTTCTTAGATATCACTTCTCGTTTGAATACTTGCTAAATCCATTTGTGGAAGTAGCTGACAGATTATTTGAGACAATTTTGTACAGCAGGCACTTGAGTATAGTTATGGACAGTGAGAGTATAACTTGTGTAGGACAATTTTCAATGAATTTATGTAGTAAACTTTTTTGCCAAAATATAATACAAACATCTATGTTCGGTATTTTCTGTTTTTAATTCAATCCTCCTCTCAATTCCTAATATCCTCCTGGTTAGTAATGATTTTATACGTTAAAAATTCAATTACTCATTAATGTCAATCCATTTATAATTTTTTTCCGTCAATCTATTCTTTTTGTAATATTTTATAAAATAAAAATATATTTTTTATTTGACAGAAAATACATTTATTAAAAATAATCATAAAATACGAATATATGAAAAATTATTAAAAAAAGTTTCTTCCAATTATTAAAATATATAAATTAATTTAAAATTATAATATATATATATATATATAAATGAATATATTTAAAAATTATAATGAACAAAAGTTTACTATATATATGTTCTGAAAAAATATGTTAACACTAGATTTTTCTCAATTCAATTATATATTTATAATTGAATGCTATTTTTTATTTTAATTTTTCTTATTATAATGATGATTTGAATGTTAAAAAAATTAAGTTTGTATAAAATTAAATTATTTTTTAATAGAATTTATTTTTGGTACATATC
>JBBPBS010001017.1:14763286-14824272 GCA_037974835.1 Cicer judaicum
AAACATCATACTAATAAAGATGATTTTCCTCATTTTAATTTTTCTAATCATATTCAATTATTACAAATCAATAAAGTAATATTATAAGATAACTATATTTATAATACATAAAATATTACTTAGAATTATAAAATACGAATATATGAAAAATTATTAAAAAAGTTACTTCCAATTATTAAAAACTATTTTCTATTATATACGTTTTTTTACAAGCTCTTGATAAAATATATTCAATAATTTTTTTTTACAACAACTTCTCATGCTCACAATTAAAATATCATACTAATAAAACAAATAAATTTAGACTACGCTACAATATAATTCAATATTAATATTTTTTTAAAATAAAAAATATTAAATAGTCAATCATATTTTTAAATTTTTACATCTTATTTTTGGATTTGTATTTTACATTTTATTTCATCAAATAATTACAAGTACCATTATATGTTGAAAAATAAATTAACAATCACACTACAATGAGTCAAACAATTATCCTATATAATAATTTATCATACGAATTTTAAAAAATATTTTAAAAATTAAATTAGATGATTGTGATAAACATAATTTTCTATTATTTTAATTTTCCTAATCATATTTAATTATTATAAATCAATAAAATAATATTATAAGATAATTATATTTATAATACATAAAATATTACTTACAAAACTTATAAAATTAATTAATATCCGCGCAGTGCGCGGGCCATAATCTAGTTTTAATAAATTAGGACCTTCATTTATTTTGATTTGATTTGTAATAATTCTTAGTTTGCTTTAATTTAGAATTGTAATAGTTTTGATATAGATTTAGTTGATGTTATCGGTAAGTGAGATACTTTACTTTCATACATTTAATTTATTTTAGAAAAGTATTATGTAAATTCAATATGGACCTAGAGAATTTTAATTAATAAAATGTAATATTACCAATAGTAACTTAATATGAAATTAAGTTTGTAATAAAAGTTATATTTTTTATTGTTAGTTTTTTAATCAAAGATATGCATGTAAAGTTATGATATAAAAATTATAGATTGATTATCTTTTAGAGATAAAGTTAGTTTTTTTGGTTTATCATAGGTTTTCTTCGGCAAGTTCATCTTATTCAAAGCGTATCAAACTATAAACATGCACAAATGATATTTTCTTAATTGTTTGTCTTTACTTCTTTTCGTTTTTGTTGAGGAGTTATTTTCTCGTCACTACTTTTCAAATCTATTTATTATTTTTTATACATGTATTAAGCCAAAAAAATATTTGTCCGAACGATCTATTAGTGTAAATTGTAAATAAAATTGTGTGAAGTCATATTCTCATATGCTATTGGGTTAGAGTTTATGGTCAAACAACTACCAAAACAAATTTGTTATGCTATTTGACATTGTAATATATTGGCTAAAATGATCCATAATATTTATTTATACATAGTTGAATTAAAAATATAAAAAAAATTAAAAATGTTATTTTATGATTTAAAAATTTAAAAGTATTTAATGAGTTTTTAGTTAAAGAAAAATAAATTATTCGTATCCAAACGAAAATAAGTTGTACATAGTAAAATTATTTCTATAAAAAACTTGTGTGTTAGTTCTAAATATATGTAAAAATAAAATATGTGAAATAAATTGTAGAAAAATATATATCTTATGTTAAGATGTGACACGTACTAAAATAATTGAAAAAACAAGATTCATACAAAAATTCATTGAAATTTGACAAAAGAAAGTCACATATCTCTGAGTTCATTACTATATGGTTTTTCCACTTAGAAAAAAACTGAAAAATGAAAGTCTCTATTCATTGTCATTAAAAAAGAATATATACTCTATAAATTTGTCAATCTAATGGTCATTTTTACCATGTTTACAATTTGATAAGATGCCTAGTTTACAAAAATATCTCTACTAAACTATTTCAGTCTCTTTTAGTGTCAGATTCATAGCTCATTCAAGCGAGAAGTTATATGTTGAAATACATCTTCGTTGCAAGGAATTGTTAGGCCACCCATATGATGATCATAACCAAACTCTTCTTCAGCTTGACTCAGCAAGTCTTGAAATGATGGTTGGTTCAAGTATGATATTGGGATCACAAACCGCTTCTGTTTCTCTCCAACATACACCGCAACATAGCCCTTTGGCACTTTTGTTAATGATGCTCGTCGAATAATATTTAACGGAAAACCCATTTTTCGTGCTTCTTTGAGGGAAGAACAAACTCAATAGAGCAAAGGCCTAAAAATATTTAGAAGGATGTATTGTAACTAATACTTGAGGATGTCAATGACTTGTGTTGTTTTTGAAGGAAACTGTAAGTATATTTATAGCTATTGAGGTTCTCTTGGAAACCAAATTCCAAGCTAAATTATAGGGTATATAAAATAAGATGATATAGCATGTGGTGCTGTCTAAAGATTGTACCTCACCTTCTCAAGTACAACCTCATATTTGTTCATACATTAACTACTCCTTCATAATTTTCTGAGCATGCTTTAGACATGTTTTCTTCACTATGATAGTGTTGATGTCCAGTTGGTAAGTGACTATAAGGCAATGGATAACTATAGATCATGATAGATCAACCTACATGTTTGTGATTATACCTCTGTATTATTTCAAGTGAATTAATATGCTAGCATTTTCACAATGAGGTGGGACTTGTATTATCTATTATTAAGGCAACACCATGTGATCTATATGCCCTTGTCTCCCTTATTTTCTGTGGTACCCATGCATCTCGATTCCTATGGCCCTCCTTCACTAATAGTTCAAGTTGCCAACTGTTTGTTACATATCCTTTCAATAATATATGTTCACTATATATATTCATGGCTGCAACCATTTTGAATCAACACAAAATCATTCACAATTCAAAGCATTTGAAATTCACACAAGTGTTTCATTTGTAGACCAATATCTTCTTTTCAAAAGACATACAAGAATGGGTTTCCGTTTACCGAGTATCATCAGAAGAGCTGCAAACCAAGCATCTTCAAAAGGTGTGGATGTGCCAAAGGGCTATCTTGCAGTGTATGTAGGAGAGAAAATGAAGCGATACGTGATCCCAATATCATATTTGAACCAATCATCATTCCAAGAATTGTTGAACCAAGCTGAGGAACAATTCGGATATGACCATCCAACAGGCGGTCTCACGATTCCTTGCAGAGAAGACATTTTCCTAGACATTACTTCTGGTTTGAATTTGTGTTGATCCCTTCAAAAGAAGGAGCTGACATAGATTATTTGAGGCAATTTTGTACAGTAGGCACTCACTTATTTTTCATTTTAGTCTACCTTTTGTATGTGAAAGAAAAACAACTTACTTAGATGATTATGGACAAAGATTATGACTTATTTTTGGAAAGTTTTCAATGAATTTGTATTACAAAATATATGCAGAAATATAATACAAAGAGATATACTTTTCTTGCATTTGCTCTTCTGATTTAATGCCTTCTAACTTTTCTTCTGTTCCATAATTCATGAGAAACAAATTTTACCTTACTAAGAAAGAAGCAAAAATATGTTTCTTTTCAAAACCAGCCTTGAGTTTATACTGTTTCTGGATCAGTAATAGTTTTGTCGGATTGTTACTAAGAGAAATCCGTTACTTTGATTTGTTCGGCATATTTTGGAATCGAAGGAAATAGATCAATGAAGCAGTAGATTAGGATCCATCTTATTTCTGCCATAAAAAGGGCAATATACCTACTGGTTTAAGTTTAGTCTTAAATTTCAGTATGTGCATCAGTTAACTTTGTAATTTATAAAATTAGATCAAATTAGTACTTCACAAGAACTAAAAGGAGATAAATAAAAAATTATAGACTCAAGAATAAACTTGTACACATGATTAATTCAAAGATTAAATTGGAAGTAATGATTTCATAATTCATGCTTTGTAGGAATTAATCATCCCTAGGATGATTTAAAATTATATATTGAATGGAAGTTTAATGTATGCATCATTTATCCTTTGATATAGAATGTCATGTGACTCTCTAGTTTAGGAGTAGTCATTAAATCCAAGTACGATTTTAAATTATCTTTCGTGGCGTTTTCTCTTATTTAAGGTCAACTAAAGAGTCATGTTTTTGATTAAGTTTAAAAGTTCAGTTACATTAGGAATTTGGATTTAACTACATTGCTTAATAAACCTTGTATTTGTTTTCACCTAACAATTAAAGGTTTTGAAAGAGTTGGCTTGTGATGTGGTATTAGAACTTTTATGACCAAGTCTAGAATCTGACCTTTGAAATCCTTATTTTTATAAGATATTATAAACTTATCAGACAACAGTAGCAGCAGAACATCAGATGTTATAAACAGTAATAAAATAAAGTAAACGAAGATAATATGCATCAAGGTGACTGTTAATATATATAATTTTTCACGCAAAAATAAGATATATACAGAAGTTCATTGAGATTTGGCCTAAAACTCAAATATTTCTCAGTTCAATGACATTTTCTCTTACAAAATAGTGAAAAAGGAAAGTGCCTCCTGTACAATTTGTCTCAACTAAATAATATCTATGTCAGTCTACTTTAGTGAGATTTAACATTCACAGGTGAGAAGTGAGTTCTAAGAAAGTTTCTTCTCCGCAAAGAATTGTGAGACCACCCATTGGATGATCATATCCAAATTCTTGTTCTGATTGACTTAATAATTCTTGAAAGGAAGATTGATTCAAGAACGAAACGGGAATCACAAACCGTTTCATTTTCTCTCCAACATAAACTGCAAGATAGCCTTTTGGTATTTCAACAACCTTGGAAGATGATGACCTTCTAATACCAGGTAAGCGGAAGCCCATATTGCTATTATGAGTTGCAAAACACACAAAAATAAATTCAACAGCTTGTGTACCAAATAAAGAAATAAATATTTTAAATTTGTATTTTGAGTGACTTGTATTGCTGCTGCTTGAGAATGTCATGATGATGAATATATATAGATAGATATGTAGTTATAGGAGTCTTTGCGGAAACTAACAATTATCAGCTGAGTTGTTTGGTTGTGAGCTATTATTTGATGGGGTCTAGGGAGAGACAAGGACCAATGAGATGTCACATGGCGTTATTTCATGGTTGTTTAATTATATAAAAAATTATTACTTGAGACTTGAAAACTTATGCCAACTTAATTGCCACTTTAGAAAAAGACTTTACAACCAATAAGCTAATAATCGCATTCTTCCAGCAAGCAAATTCAAAACATATCACACAGGTTCCTCGAATATAGCCAGAAAATTTGGGATGTGAACCATGAAATCTACCTAATACCTACTAATTAATCGAATTGGAGATAAGAGAAGACCACAAATTGTGACAATATCCTATGTCCCTAACTAATGTTACTATTACTTGGAAACTGGTAGACAGTTTGGTCCCAGAATTGTGCCAAGTAGCCAACCACTTCAGTAATCATTAATTAAATCAGCTAAAAAAAATAAGTCCACTGGACAGTAGTTATGTAAGAATTATTAAATCAATCACTGCATCCCTGTAACAAAATTTTTTGCCTTAGAATGACTGTTTATTCAAGGGTGCATAATTAACTTGGATGTTAAGTCATTGTTATTGTGCGCACCTGCCTAAGAAGGGAAGGTAACTCATGAGTGATTGGGACTTTGGCCCCTCAAAATTTTAATTTCTTATATACATTATGTAGTTTATTAAAATTAACTTTGCTGCAAATTTGTCTTTCATGTTTGTCCTACAAAAATTACTAAGACAAACTTTTGCAAAGCAGGAATACCAGTCATTTTTTCAATTTATCAGAACACCAAGTTTGTTTTTTCTCATAGCAAGCAACCTTGCATATATTTCTTATGTCCTAACTGCAGAGAGGGGTGGACATTTTACATAGGAGCTGCTTGAGTAGTCGAGTTCATTGTCATCCTTCATCAAATAAAAAAATGCATACTCTAAATTTGTCATTCTAATGATAATTTCATTTTCTATTTCTTTAGAAAGGGGAGTCTTTACAATTTGATAAGATGCCTAGTTTACAAAAATATCTCTACTAAACAAATGTCAGTCTCCTACAGTATTTTGAGGTTTATAGTCCATTCAAGCGAGAAGTTATGTGTTGGAAGATATCTTCGGTGCAAGGAATTGTGAGGCCACCCATAGGATGATCATATCCAAACTCCTCTTCGGCATGATTCAGCAAGTCTTGAAACAATGGCTGGTTCAAGAATGATATGGGGATCACATACCGCTTCTGTTTCTCTCCAACATACACTGCAAGATAGCCTTTTGGAACTTCTACAAATTTTGATGTTGTGTGACTCCCGGATAATGATGTCCGTCGAATAACATTTAAACGGAAACCCATTTTTTATGCTTGTTTGAGAGAAGAAGAACAAAACAAAGATCTCAAATGTAACTAAATACTAGAGGATTGCAATTACTTATGTTGTTTGTAAATGCAAGAGGAAGTGTATTTATAATTATAGAGGTTCTCTTGTAACCCAATTCCAAGCTATATGATTGTTTGAAAGGGTAAAATAATAGAGAGGAAAGCATAGTATTAGATATCATGTGGTGTTGTCTTAGATTGTATCCCCACCCTTTAAAACATGTCCAATACAAGTACAACTTCATATTTGTTCATGTATTAATTGGTAAGATCATAGCTTTGTAAACATGCTTTGGACATGTTTTCTTTCATTTTGATAATGTTGATGTCCAGCTGGTAAGTGGTTATCTTCTTCACATACTATGAGGCAATGGATAACTGGCGATCATACATACACATGTTTATGATTATAAGTCTGCATTATTTCAAGTGGGTTAATTATATGTTGGCCTTTGCTTAAGGAGGTGGGACTTGCATTATCTATTATTTTGACATTTGAGTATTTGATGTTGAAATTTGAGAAAGTCATCTAAGGCAACGCCATGTGATCTATTAATATGACCTTGTCTCCCTTGGGTTCTGTGGCTCCCATGCATCTCAATTCTTATGGCCCTCCTTCACTGACCATTCAAGTTGCCGACTCTATTTTACATATCCTTACATCTATATATATTCATGGCTGCAAGCATTTAGAATCAAAACAAAATCATTCACATCCCAAGGCATTTTAAGTTCAGAAACTTGAGTCTTCTATACACAAGTCTTTCTTTTTTAGACCAATCTCTACTTTTCCAAACACATAAAAAAATGGGTTTTCGTTTACCTATTATCATCAGAAGGGCTGCAAACCAAGCATCTTCTAAAGGCGTGGATGTGCCAAAGGGATATCTTGCAGTGTATGTAGGAGAGAAAATGAAGCGGTTTGTAATCCCAATATCATATTTGAATCAAACTTCATTCCAGGAATTGTTGAACCAAGCTGAGGAACAATTCGGATATGAGCATCCAACTGGCGGTCTCACAATTCCTTGCAGAGAAGACGTTTTCTTAGATATTACTTCTCGTTTGAATTTTTGAATGATCTCTTCAGATGAAGGAGCTGACATAGATTATTTAAGGCAAATTTGTATAGGCCGGCACTCTCTTATTTTTTCATTATAGTCTAGTTAGTGAGAGAGAAAAACAACTGAGTGAGATGATTATGGACAGAGAGATTGTGACTAGTTAGGAAAATTTTCAATGATTTTGTACTACAAACTTATATGCAGAAATATAATAATACAAAGATATATTTGTCTTGCATATGCTCTTCTTGTTTAATGCCTTTTAACTTTTCTCCTGTTCTATAATTCATGAAAAACGAATTTTACCTTACTATGAGAGAAGAAAACATGTTTTATTTCAAAACCAGCTGTGGATCTATACTGCTTTTCGATCTGTGGTAGTTTTGTTGTACAGCAGATAGCTAATTAATGTGCAAATATTTATCAAAGATTGAAGAAATTTCTCTTAGCTATCATACCACCACTTTAGCAATGAATAAACTTATTATGACTAATCCGTTTAGAGTTAGATCAAACAGATATGTACAAAATTAAGAGTGAAAATGTCAGATGTCTTGAACATAAGTAACAATTAATTATATCTGTTAAACAACAATTAAGTTCCTTACTGTACAAATCTCTTTAATTTCTACAAAGTGGGCCATTTACTCTTAAATCTCTTGTGATTCTTGATGGAGACATATAAGACAATAGCATGTGGTAGTTCATGAGCACTTATAACTCACTATAACACATCATATAGCACATTAACCATTCAATTCAGTAAATAAGGATATCCATACAAGCACCATAGAATGAGGCCTGTGTTATTCTGTGGAATATTTGACCTTGTTATTGTGCACTTGCTTATGAAGGGAAGGTACCTCATGTATGATTAAGGCTTTGGCACCCAAAAATGTAATTTCATGTCTATATTATGTAGTTTTAAAAATTGGAAAAAGAAACTACTTGGTAAATTTAACTTTCACCTTTGTAAATTTATCTTCCATTCCAGCTTTGACAATTTTCAGAATACCAATATTTTTTTATGCCAAACAACATTACTCATGTAGTCAGATTTGATAAGTTCTCAAGTGCAATAAACCAAAAACACAGACGAGGTCCTTGAGTGGACGAATTCATTGTCATTAAAAAATGTATATACTCTACAAAAATTTCAATCTAATGGCCATTTTTTCCCATCTTTACAATTTGATAAGATGCCTAGATTACAAAAATACTTATGCTAAATTATGTCAGTCTCTTTTGGTGTCAGATTCATAGCTCATTCAAGCGAGAAGTTATATGTTGAAAGACATCTTCAGTGCAAGGAATGGTGAGGCCCCCTGTGGGATGATCATATCCAAACTCTTCCTCAGCTTGACTCAACAAGTCTTGAAACAATTGTTGGTTCAAGTATGATACAGGGATCACATACCGCTTTTGTTCCTCTCCAACATATACTGCAAGATATCCCTTAGGCACATCCACAGCTTTTGAAGCTGCTCTGTTGGGAGTAGATGATGCCCTTCTAACGATACCAGGTAAACGAAAACCCATTTTTTTTATGTGTTAAAACTTGAGAAGAAATTGTTTTTTAAGAAAGACTTGGAAGCAAGAAGCAAGTTTTTGAAATTGGAATGCTTTAGGATGTGAATGATTTGTGTTGGTTCTAAATGCTTGCAACCATGAATATATATATAGATAAATGAAAATTAAAAAACCATTGGCTACTTGAATGATTGGTGTAGCAGGGGTGTACTACAGGATTGAGATGGGGTCATGGGATCTACAGGGAGACAACAGCATACATAAGTTCACATGGTAATGTCTTAGAGGTCTTTCTCAAATATCAAATGTCATAATCCAACATATCACACCACCAGAAAACAGAATTATCCATGCAAGAGAAAATTTAATTGACCTTAATACTTATTTAGGAAGGCATGGACCGCAAAGTTTGGTATGCAAAATTGAAAATTCATGGAATTGGTCTTGCAAAAATATAAAATGTGGTTCATAGTGGCTTGTGATCAATATTGAGTTATCTTCTTGTCTCCTAACACTTTCTGGACTCTATCAATCAGGCCCTTCTCAAGGTTTAAAAATTGGACATAATTCAGATAATATTAGTTGGCAGATGTATATAAGCTGCATTGCAAATCTAAAGAAATATATGAGATGTCTAATGCATGTCTACCATTGGATTAGCTATATCAAAATGCAAGAAAAAACATCAGGTTTCTTTCATTAATGCATTGTCTCAACTCTCAAATTTCAAGTAGGTTATCTGTTGGCCATTATCTCACAAAGTGGGGTATGAGCATGTAATCCCATTTAACTTCCTAATCCTTGAAAATGACCTCTATAAGACAATACCATGTGATCCCTTGTCCCTCATTAGGCCCTATTACAGCACATCAAAATACATTAACCATTCAAATAGCACATTAACCATTCAATTCTGTAGATAAAAACATCCATACAGGTACCATAGAATGAGGCCAGGGCCGATCCAATAATGATAAGGAGGTCACTGAGCCAATATAGCCTTACACCTCAAAAATTTACTTAATAAAATGACTTAATGTTCTATTATTTTTAAAACTAAAATTAATATTGTCTTCACAAAAATTAAATTGATTGACTTTGTTATCAATTGAAAAATATATATTACACGAAATTAATTATACTGATTTATCTTAGAATATGAAAAATCAAGTTTACCACATTTAAATGCAAATAATATTTTAGAAATAGTAACACATTAAATAAACACATTAACTATCGTGTCAATTTTTCTTAATAAGAGGGGGAAAATCATAGGTATTTATAATAAGGGGCAGAGGTAGTATTATAACTTTCAGAATTCTCTTATTAAAATCCGTGTTATTCTTCGTAGGTGTTGGACTGAAGTTAAAAGAGGTTTGTGTTACTCAGTAGAATAGTTGACCTTGTTACTGTAATTGTTATTGTTCGCTTGCTTAGGAAGGAAGGTACCTCGTGTATGATTAAGGCTGTGGCACTCAAAAAATTTAGTTTAGTGTCTATATTATGTAGCAAACCCATTTTTTCTTATAGCAAGCAACATTACTCATATATTTAAAATGTTCTGAAGTGCAATAAACCAAAACACAGAGAAGTTGCTTGAGTAGTTGAATTCATTGTCATTAAAATCTATATATACTGTATAAATTTGTCAATCTAATGATCATTTTTTTCCATGTTTACAATTTGATAAGATGCCTAGTTTACAAAAATATCTCTACTAAACTATTTCAGTCTCTTTAGGTGTCAGATTCATAGCTCATTCAAGTCAAGCGATAAATTATGTGTTGAAATACATCTTCAGTGCAAGGAATGGTGAGGCCACCCATAGGATGATGATATCCAAACTCTTCTTCAGCTTGACTCAGCAAGTCTTGAAACAATGGTTGGTTCAAGTATGACACGGGGACTACAAATCGCTTTTGTTTCTCTCCAACATACACTGCAAGATATCCCTTTGGCACGTCCACATCTTTTGAAGTTGCTCTGTTGGGAGAAGATGATGTCCTTTTGATGATACCAGAGAAACGAAAACCCATTGTTGGTTTTTGCGTTAAAACTTGAGAAGAAATGTTTTAATTTTAAAGAAGGAGTTGTAAGCAAGAAGCAAGTTTTTGAAATAGGAATGCTTTAGGATGTGAATGATTTGTGTTGGTCCTAAATGCATGTAGACATGAATATATATAAATTAAAAGAAAATTGAGAAATCA
The DNA here is from genome assembly GCA_037974835.1 of Cicer judaicum. Lineage (NCBI taxonomy): Eukaryota > Viridiplantae > Streptophyta > Magnoliopsida > Fabales > Fabaceae > Cicer > Cicer judaicum. The sequence goes on from JBBPBS010001017.1 coordinate 14,774,464, forward strand.
TTGGCTAGTTGAATGATTGGTGTAGAAGAGTATACTATAGGAGACAAGAGCATATACAACTTCACATGGTATTGTCTTAGAGGACTTTTTTAAATATCAAATGTCATAATAGATAATACAACTTCCACCTTATGTTAACAAATTAGATAGGCATGGACCGCAAATTTGTGGTATGCAAAAATATAAAATGTGGCTCTTAATCATGTGTTCAATATTGGTTCTCTTCTTGTCTCCTAACACTGTTTCTAAGCTATATATCAATCAGGTCCTTCTCAATGGTTAAAAATTGCACCTAAATCAAATAATATTAGTTGTTGGCATATGTAGATCAGTTGCATTGTCAATATGACGAAGCATGTGAGATGTCTATGCATGTCTACCATTGGAAACTGCAAGAACAAACATCATGTTGCTTTGACTAATGATTGGTAGGGTATGTGCATGTTATCCCATTTTAAGCTCCTAACCCTTGAAAATGATCTCTGTAAAACAATGCCATGTGATCCATTGTCCCTCATTAGGCCCTATTACAGCACATCAAAATACATTCATTGGTTAATTGGTTTGCAAAGGCTCTTATAGCAACTATACATACACTATTCACTCTCATTGACATAAATCACCATTTTTTGTACAGAAAGAATTTATTTTCTGTTACGAAGACTTTTCGTTTTGTTTGTTCCATGTATGATGTATCAGCCATTCCTACGGAAATAGAAAATGATTCCAGAATGAGAATGTAATTATAAGATACATTAGAATGGTTTTCTCTTGCATAAACTGCAAGAAAGCCCTTTGGGACACTACTATTGCATTGGAGATAAGATATTAATTTTACTTAATTGTTTGTGACTACAACCATCATAATTATTCCTGGACCATAATGAAATTAACATTTGACCCCAAAAAATGGCATAAGTACTGACCATATTGTATTGTTGATTAGCAAAGTTGAATGTTGAAATTAACTTTAGGGGCTTCTTATTCTCCTTAAAAAAAATAAGGTTAATTATGGGCTGCTCAAACTTTAACTTAAAAAATAATAATTTTTTTTTGTGCAGAACAATTTTTAAAAATAATAAATAAAACTATTTTTTAAAAATAAAATATATTATTATTATAGATATTGATTTATTGAAATATATAAAAAAAAATCTTAAGTGGATTGAATGGATATCCATCCATTAAAATAGGATAATTGATGGATTGGATTGTTTTTTATTTTAGTGGATGAATAGAATTGGAATTTTTATTAAAAAAATCAGTGAATTGTAAATGGATTAATAAATTATTTTGATCCATCCATTATCATCCAAATTCATCTCATCCACCCATTTTGTCAATCTAAACTCACAGTCACAGTTGATCCTCTCACCCCCTATATATTTGCACAATTAAATTTTTTTGTTGTTGTTGTACTTTTAACCATCCCATTTTCAGTTTCCATCTAGTTTTATGAATTATCTCAATTCCTCTACCTCACGTTTTCTCTAATTTTACAGAATAAAAATTATTATTTATTATATTTATGAAGTATACACTACATTTGAAAATTTACAAAAATGTGTAGATATTTTAGAGGTATTTTTATCCATTTATTAAAAATATGTGAATAGGATAACCAAATGCAGGGGGTGTTAAAAACTTTACCCAAAACGTAAATGAAAACTCCAACGAAGACAAGCCCATTCATGTTTAGGGCTCGGCCCGTTAGATTATCATCACCCACCCATGTTCACTTGTTCACAACGACGTCGTAAAGCACACGAACTGTTCCGTGCAATTTTTGCAGACACGAACCCTAGATCCAGATACTCAGAGATTCAGGTTCGATTTCTGTGACGAATTCATAAATTGATATGACCAACAGCTCATCATCCAAAAAGCACGGTCAAGATCAGTCTGAATTAAGTGGTCCCACATCCAAATCTCAGAGAACCAAAATGGGCAAATCCGAAGATAACGATAAGAAGGTAACCTTGTTTCAATTCAGATTTGGATATCCAAATCGAAAAAAATAAAGGTTTCCCAAAACTCTACCCTTTTTTAGAGTGTGTAAAGCTTGCAGCTTGATTCAAATTCGAAGCTTTGATTTGGAAGTATCTTCCAGCACTGCAATAGCACCTTAGAATCACTATGAAGAACGATAAATTTGAATAGGATTTAAGAATTCAAATACACTGGCAAAGGAACTTATTTATTTAACTGAAGTAGAGTCTTTTATTGATTATATTAGGGTAACTATTTCTGGTTTTGTGTAGAACTCAGGTAAGAAACTCCAAGATGTAGAAATAAGTGTTCCAATAGTATATGGGAACATAGCATTTTGGCTTGGCAAAAAAGCTAGTGAGTAAGTATCTTACATTGCAACCTCAAGTTATTGGTTTAATTAATGTATTGCTTAAATGGGTTTTTTTTTCTTCACAAAAAAAAGAGAGTAATAAGGTGATAATGTTTATGTTATACAAGGTATCAATCGCATAAATGGACTGTTTATGTTCGTGGAGCATCTAATGAGGACCTAGGGGTTATTATAAAGCGTGTTGTTTTTCAGTTGCATTCTAGTTTCAATAATCCCACAAGGGTTGTGGATGCACCTCCTTTTGAGTTGTCGGAAGCAGGATGGGGAGAATTTGAAATTGCCATCACACTTCATTTTCACAGTGATGTTTGCGACAAGCCTTTGAACTTGTGAGTCGTTTGGTGCTGCTTTTGATTTAGTAGCTAGTTACTTGTTTAGGGGGAAAATTAAGTTTCTTTAGTCTTTTGTGTGATCTCCTGATCAATGGAGAGGTTCAAAGTATGCTGAAAAATACTATTAGGGGTAGGGGAATCTCAAATAGCTTTAGTAAGTTTCAACACAGGACATATCGTCAACAATGTGCTTTTATTTTCTAAAGTGCTGCAGGAGTTTTGCTCTATGCCGTGCTGAGTTCAGTTAGATAAATACAGTAGTTTGGTTTGCTTCAATGCCTCATTTTATTAATAATGATAAGCTTAGATGATTATATGACTAATATCTATTGTTCTATGATTGGTTAAACCATGCAGCTATTTGATTCCAATGCTTGAATATTATTTAATGATAAACTACATGACCATAGATCTGGTATTCACTGTTATTAATCATGCAGATTGCAAACCATGTTTTGTGAATTTCAAAATAATTTCTGAATCTTGTGTTTTATTGAAGTGTAATATATATACAGATATCATCACTTGAAGTTGTATCCAGAGGATGAAAACAGTTCCATGTCCACAAAAAAACCCGTTGTTGTGGAATTCTATGACGAGGTAGTTTTCCCGGATCCTTCTGAAGCTTTTTTAGCTCGTGTGCAGCACCACCCAGCTGTGAACTTTCCAAGATTACCTGCTGGGCATACCTTGCCTCCTCCCAGTATGTTACTTTGCAATTACCATAGTCAACTGCAGCTTTCATTTTTCCACATTTGAGTTGAATAAACTATCATAATACAAATGCAGTTCCAGTTGAAGATGCAAATAGAAGGAGGAAAGGTGATACCAAAGATAATCCCTTAAGCCAATGGTTCCTGAATTTCTCAGAAGCAGATGAACTCTTACAGCTTGCAGCAGCTCGTCAGCAGGTATGAATGACATAATATCATATTTAATATTTAAAGCTGTATAACACCAACACTTCTGATCAAAGGCGTGTTCTGTTTTCCGACACCTATCGGTGGCCGACACGACACAAACACATTGATTACATTCAATGAATTAATGTTCTCAAACTATTACCGATGTTGACGTGTCAGTGTTGTGTCCGGTGTTTGTGTCAGTATTCGTGCTTCATAGATTTAAAGTATATATAATCTTTGTGGAGGTCAAAGTTGTTGTTGATGCTTTGATGATACATTTTTTTGAATCTTCATGAACAATGTATAGCAAGGATATGCTTGTGTCCTTACTAGTAATTAAGTCTGTATGCTACATCTTCTCCACAAAAGAAACAGTCTGTATCATACATGTGCACCTGTTTGGTTGTTTGTAATTACCACCCTAGAAATAATGAGTATGCATGTACCTGTTAGTCTCCTTTTAGAGAAATTTTATAGCATCAAGTTTTATGATTTTGATCCATGGTTATTGCTTATCAAAAACATTATTAGGAGCTCCTTTCTAAGTATTATCTCTAAACTTCAAAACATATAATCAAGAGTCGTCAATCAAAAACCCAAAACTTCTTTCTATACTTGAGCTGTATTTTTGTCTGCACGATGCTTGTGCCCCACTTTTGTGATTATTATTTGACTTAACAGAATTGTGCCTCTGAATTGTTAGAATAAAGTGCACCCCATTTTTCTTAAATAAAATTATTGGTTGTTCTGACCTGTGCATGCGGAGTAGTATGCAGTTTAACATCAGTCTAGTTTTATTTCATAATTATCTTGTACTATCACTTGTGCTTGTTCATTGTTAAAGGATTTGTTTCTAGCATCCATTATCATCAATACATTGTGGATTAGGTAGTTCTACTTATTTTGTATATGTGGGACATGAATATTCAGAGTGTATATCAGAATTCTATTTTATACTAATAAATTTGCTTAAATAAATTAGGTTGATGCGTGTGTCCTACCCTATCATCCAGTTCCCCTTCCCTACTTTCCTCTTCCACTTAACTAAATTGAAGGAAAAAAATGGATACAACTTGAGATTATCTTATGTTTTATTTTTTATTTAAAATTTAAATAATATTACATAGAAATTAATAATGTAGCTTTAATAAGGGTGAAAAGTTAGAATTTGCACAGTTGTAATAATATTGTCTATACATTTATACATGTTCCTGTTAGCCTCCTTGCATAGAAGTGTAATAAAATCTAGTTTTATGATTTTGATCCAAGTTTACTGTTTATAAAAAATAAAATGTATAAGGATTATTTATATTTAATGGAGGACCACTTTTCTAAGTATTATTCATAACTTTTATTTTTTATATGCCTTCATTCATAACATATAATCACGACTTATCTGTCAAAACTTCTGTTCTATGTTTCAATTTTATTTGTTTGTATGATGTTTATGTCCAATTTTGTGACTAGTTGAGTTAAAAGAACTGTATTTGAATTATTAGTACAAATTATTCTCAAATAAGATTATTGGTAGTACCGACCAGTGCATGTATGAGATTCTTGTCTGTAACTAAATGATTTAATTCAACTTCTAAAGAAAGATTGGAGCTAGCAGATAGTAATTGGAGAGGGGAGAACAGGGAGAGAAGACAGAAAAAATGTTGTATATACAAATTAACATTATTCCAGTTTTATGCAACAGTTATCTTGTACTTCATTCAATGGTCTGCTTCTTCATCATTCAATGGTCTGCTTCTGACATCCATTATAATACGTTGTGGGTCATGTATGTTCTAATAATTCTATGCCAGGCATGATTATTCAGAATGCTTATCATAACTGATGCCATCATGTTAACCTTGAATGACCCTATCATGTTATCATAAATAAGCTACTTGGTGTTACTTTTCCTTGTAGACTTTGAATGACCCTATCATGTTAACCTTGTAAGAAAACTGATGCCATCTGATAGTTATTTCATCTTTTCCACTGCATAGGTTCAAGCTCATATTGCAAAAGTCAAACGACAGATAAGTTTGATTGAAGGACAGCATAAGCAGCTTAAATCTTCTTCTGACCAATAGACATATAATTAGGACTTTGAGGTGTATTTTCTAATTAGTCAGAGTGCTGTGGAATAGTTGATTAAATGTTCCTCATCGGCTAGTTGTTTCTTCAGTGGTATTGTAATTTATTTCATTTTTGTCTGTGGTGTTGAAGTTGTATAAGATTAATTTTCCTTAGTCAATAAACACAAGCGGCCAATCTGTATTATTTAATGATGATAAAATATTAATAAGTTCAATTTTTGTTTTGTTTATTATAAATAAATATACATTAGGTATAACTGTTACAGTTATCATATTCTCAGAATGGGACATTTTTCAGCTCCAAAGAAAAGTAAAAGTATACTTTATCTGTTGTGGTCTGCAATGAGGTTAAGGTTACTGAATTATTGGAAACAGGAATAGTGGAATAAACTATAATGACATTATGTTTTATTGAATTATTTTAAATATTTTGAAATAAAATAGAAAATGATCAAATATATTCCATCTTACCTCATGTAACAAAAATCCTTTTAATTTGAGGGAGTGGGTAAATTATTTTGTAGATTTCATTGTATTTTATTTCATCATACAATATTTAAATAATTTATTATTTTTATTATGCTGTATTTCATTTTATTCTATTAAATTCTATCCATTATTATAGAGTTAATAAGCAGACCAAAAAAGCAAAGTTATATGAGTGGGTCTAGGATTGAAGTGGAATTCAGGGATTACTATTAATGGAAGAAAAAAAAGTTCAGACTTCCAAGTAAGGCTCTTACATTGATGTTCTTTGGAGTAGGTGCAATAACCAGACCAAAATATACATGTAGTTATTAGTAGGTACAACAACATATGCATGCTAACCAAGAAAGTGTCCTTTTTTATTGGCAAGGACTGAAGGATGCAACCTTCAGTACTTGGGTCCCTTTTCAAAATTTTGTGGTTGTTGTAGCCCTAGGTTATGCATTTGGTGTGGAGTATATTTCAATCCAGCTAGGAACTTTTTACGCCACCATATTATTTCGGATTTACACATTTGAAAATAAAACGTAATTTTTGAATAATTTTTAAGTACATTTATGAAAGAAATTTATTGTCCTTCATTATATTATTATTATTATTTTTTTTTTTTTTTTTTTTTTTTTTTTTTTTTTTTTTTTTTTTTTTTTTTTTTTTTTTTTTTTTTTTTTTTTTTTAAACCAAAACCAAAACAAGAAACCACACTATGTTTGGCGAACTTCTGAAGTACTACAATGTTTGGCGAACTTCTGAAGAGTTTTCATATGGTACATTTTAAAAACTATAATAGCACAAAAACACTTAAATGAAATGGTTTATATGTTTTTATACTTTATAAATACTCGAGTTCAAATTCAATTTAAAAATACGACTGTGTTAAAAATTATTGAAGAGAGTTTCTATGTGGTCTTATCTAAGTCAAAATAATTATTGCTCCAAGATATTCAATGTACAATTTACAGCTGCAACAACAACAAAAACTATTAAAATCATGAGAAAATGAATTGACTATCACATAAATGTCATCCAACTATTAGATATAGTTGTGTACGGAATATTTTGACAACATTAGAAAATATTAACATATTTTTGCATATCAAATTTGTGTTCCATTTTATAACCTTAAAAACTCACATTATATTATACACGCATTTTCATGAAGTCGTGTATTATCCTTATGTCTTATGTCATGACATGTACTTAGAAAATGTACCTAAAAAAATATTATTTGTATTTAAAAAAAGTCCATATGTTTCTGATTATTAATAATAATTTTGTTTTACTTTAAAAAAACTATTTTCATGAATTTAGCAATTTTGAAGAAGCGAGGAAAAACATTCGTCCAGAGCCCATTCTCAATGATAAGAAAGGAAAACAAATATCAAAAATTGAGTCAGGAAAATTTCTCAATTGTCCACCTTTCTTAAACATACAATGAAATACATAGATTTACAAAAATGTTATTGTATTTGTTTCCACGATAACTTCACTTTAAACGTACATCATTAGGAATGAATCATCAATCGCATGTGACATGAAGGTCCATTTAAACCTCCATCTTCTATCAACAAGGAGGGAAAGGAGAGTTTATAATGAAGGTCCATTTAAGGGTGTTGTAGATTTAGAGATATAGAGTCAAAGTAGGGGAAAAAAAACTCTAGTTTCTAACCACACTAAATAGCCAAAATATTTTTAAGTGAGCGTGGATTAAAACGTTATTAATTATCTTTGTAAAATGAGTTTGTTTTAACCTAACAAATCTATTTTAAGGCAACTTGTATAGTCATAAAAGTCTTACTAACATGTAATTGATTCTAATAGTAAAGAAGTTAACCACATTAAACAACTGATTAGCTTGAACTACAACTCTTCCACATGGAGAAAGTCATATTAAAATGGTAGAATTTAACTCGTATGGCCAATAGACTATTATTGGAGGGTATATTTTTTACTGATTATAAAAATATAATTTTGATATTTAATTATTATAAATAGAGATAGTTCATTATTAACTATTTTTTGTGTAAGATATTTCCATCGATTGTTAGTTAAATAAAATAAATAAAAATAAGATATTTTAAATACTCAACGTTTAAAAGAGATTTTGTATTTCTTCATTTTTATTAAAAATGATTTTCTTGAAAAAATAATCGAAATAACTCTCTTTTTTTTTTATTAGATACATTTACTAATCCCAAAACTAGGCCAAATTCTACCGTCTTGGCATGTCAAAGCTCCCCATTCAAGACAAAACAAGTCATGATATCTTATCTTTTTATTTTTTTTATTTTTATGAAGTGATATCATATCTTTTAATTAATTTTAATTAAATGATTAAGATTCGGGATTAAGATATTTTTCACAATTCACATTACATTAGTTTAATTTCATTTCACATCCCCACCATATCACTAGCACCAACAACCTCCAAATATAGAGCATCTTTTAGGGGTTGGTTTGAACACTCTATAATTGACTCAACATGTTTTCAGGTAATTCCAACAGATATGAAAATGACAATTAATTCATAACACATTAATATACAATACTTTTACCATACACTATACAAATATATAACATTGTAGAGTGTTGAGTGAGTACACATGCTGCATATATTTTGAAGTGGTTGGAATGATCTAATCTCAAAGGGCCATAACAAGTGAATTTTGGGGGCAAGAGTAACATGGCCTTCATGTGCAAACATAAATGTTAAGTCACCATCAACTTAAAAGAACATCCCTTATTTGATTTGATCATCTGAACACCACATTTTGGTGAAAATTGTGGGCCATTAAATTTTTTCCCAATCTCTTTCTCCAATTAATCTTATTCACAGAACATGAAGACTCTATTCAAGGAATGCGACGTACCATTATCTGCTTTCCTATGTGTACCTTACATTGTCATATGTTACAAATTTGGTAATTGGTAATGCCTTGCAATTTTATTTTGTAGGACGAATGAGATTAGAAAACTACAAAATCATTAATGAGAAAACTCTCATTTAGTAAAGGAGTGTCAATGTTAATATGTTAGAGGTGTCACTATCAATGTTTCATACTTTATTTTTCTAAACCACCTCTCATTACAACTTATGTTTTTTTTTACCTTGTTTTTCTCTCCCTTATTTAAATTACTAATTTTATCCTTATTATTAGAGGATCACTTTTTTTTTTTAGCTTGGAAGTGAAAATATGCTACTGCAGTGCAGGGTAACCTAAATAGTTGTGCGCATTGAATTTTAATGATGTCTTCCATTTGGATGTGTTACCAGGTGGTTATGGTTTAGACAGGACCACATGGGAAGCTCTATCTTGTTGAAATACTAATTTCTGTGGGCACTAACAAATACAGGCATATAATAATGGGCTTACAATACCGTCAAAAGATATAACGGGCTTATGCCAAATTTTACTTAATAAAAACCTAAAAAAGTGAGTATATAAATCATTCTTACTTATATTATATGTTTATATCCGAAAGTGTGTCTAAGTGTTTGATGTATATATGTATTCAATGCGGTATTATTTGGCAATATTTTTATAATTTTAAATACTAATTTCTTAAATATATAAAAAAGATGAAATTATCTTTGAGATAAAATCATAAATAAAAAATTAAATTAATTATTAATATTTCATTTTAAGTTTAATATTAAATTCTATTAATTATTTTTATATTTTAAATTAGATTTTATGAAAATAATTAAATAAATTATTATTCTTATAATATTTTATTAGTATGTAGATATAAATTTCAACTAAAAAGACTCAATAGAATAGAATTTTAAATTAATTAACCATATTTAGTTAGTTTATCAAACATTAAATTCAAAACATAGTATGATAGTTTATTTCAATTATGTCTTTTACATTGTTTATCAAACTGATTCTTAATGTGAATGTCTCGCTAGAAAAGAACCATCCGACCAAATAATTCATCGAGTATGACCTCTCCAGGTTTACATCTCGACAGCTTAGCTCGTTTATTATGGTTTGTTCTTATTCGTTAATATTTCAAAAATCATGAATAGTTTTATTGGTTAATTATTAATTGATCATTACTATATAATCAATTATTTGTTCGTGAAATTGGAAGGTGATGCAACACGATGTTCAGGTAAAAGAGATCTGACTAGTCCAGTATTACGAAATTATTTATGCTGAAGCTAGTGTTAATTTGAAGTTTGAATTTTGGAGTTAATAAAGGAATTAGACTAAGGTTAAAAAGTTGAAAGGTACGAGTAAAGTGTAACAAACACATGGCTTTTTGTTTCATTTCATGTGCCGTTCATCAGACAACATTCACAAAAGCCAAACTATACAGTCCGATTTTCAAGTTGCGGTGAATAAAATATTATGTGACGGTGAATAAAAAAATTATAATATTTAGGATAAATACTTTTTTTAATGTCTTAATATCACTTTAATTTTTTACTCACAAAAATTTAGAGCAGTTTTTGACTTATTCACATGTGTCTTTTTCATGTTAAAGTTGATTATTAACTCTTCACTTGGTAAAAGGGACAAATATCGTAATTAAACAGACAAAAACTAAGGTGGTAAAAAATTCAAAAACAAATTTAATTTATTCCTCGTCTTTTTCTCCTAAAAAAGAATTCTAAACCATTTCTTCATCTTACCACTTATTTTATTCTTTATCTTCATCGTTAAATTTAATATTTCTCCTTCCTTCAAAATCTGTAAATTTTGAAACCCAAAAAACAAAACCTTAATTTTGTCCTGCAACTTTGTTTCTCCTTTTACCATAAAGTTCCATGCTTTTTCTATTTTACGGTAATGGATATATTTTGTTTTTTTTTTTCCTTTTTCCTCTTCTCTAAGTTCTCACCATGCAAATTTAACTTTTTAATTAGAAATGTGTTATTGAGTTGAATAATTCTAGTTGGGATTATGTGAATGCTAAAATGTAGGTTTACGGGCCATGATAATGTCGTTGAACAGTTAACTGCGTATTATTAATTAATTCTCATACATGAAAAATATATAAAAGGCTTCGTTGCAAATGTGTTCGGAGAATAAAATATATAAAAGGCTTAATTACGTTTAGGATTAGTAATAAAAATGTAGAATAGATGATAAGATATTTCAGATTTCAATTTGTGATTTTTTTTTAAATTGTTGTTATCGTCATTTTTGGTCTATGTTTACTCAGCTATATGTCACATATTTGGTTATATTACTAAATTAATAGAGTTAATAATCAACTTAATGTCATAAATTCAAAATAGTAGTTGACTCTAATTTTGAACTTCTTCAATATGCAAAAATAAAATATTTTATTTATATGCACTTAATTTATATAATTAACTATCTAATATGTCAAATAACTAATTATTATATTTAACTCGTATAACTAACTAATTATGTCTACTAATAATTTCTAAATATCACATTTTATTTTCTGGTTGAATATTAACTATTACACTCAATTTAATTCAAAATAATAAGATCTCGTTTATTTTATCATGTTAATGGGGTCCTTGTGTGGACTATGGGGATCCCCAAAGAAGGGAACTGATTAAAAAAACTCTCCAAATGTGGGAAATGGAGATGGGATTAGGAGCATTTTGGATAGCGCAGACGAGGAGGAGGATCACCGTCACGTTGACATACATATTTGACTAAGAAAAAGTTTCCACCATATCTATATTTGTATTTATATTCCACGAAAGTTTTCTACTATAAAAGATTTCTTCTGAAAAATTCTATAAAAAAAAAAGTTTTAATACAAAAGATTTTTATTGAAAAATTTTAAAAAAAAAATTTTATATAGAAGAGTAAAAAAGTGTGTATTAAAAACTTTAAAAAAAAATTCGATCCAAAAACTTAAAAATGTATATTATCAAAAAAAAAATTGAGCTTTACAATACAAGTTTATCAGAAAAATATTTCACATACACACCAATTTTTTTTTACAAATTTTAAGTTTCATACGAGGACAAAAAGGTAGAGCATTTCCTTGTACGATTGAGATTATGATAATAAAAAGTACCTCACAAATTTTATAACCACTTTTCTTAAAATTTTGAAATTTGCAATTATAGTTTTAGTCTTTTTATTTTTACCAATTTACGAAATTAGTTTTTTATTTTAAAAATTTGATAGTTTTAATTTTTTTTTAGCATAAAAAATAATGATGTAGCATATGATATTGAATTATTAAAATATATGAAATTGTAATAAAACGCTCTAAAAAATATGATGAGAGATATATCAGAATTGTTGAATGTTAAAATAAATAGACTAATTTTATAAATAAGTGAAAATAAGAAGACTAAAATTATAATTAAGTCAATATTATAAGATAATTTCTATGGTACTCTAACAAAAGAATGGTGTATCAGTACTTGTTTATTTTTTAATGAATACATCAATATTCGTATATTATATATTAAACCGACCAAATTAGTTGTAGCTAACTTTTTAATGAATAAATGTATTCTTTTTTTTCACATCAATATTCATATATTATATATTAAACTGACGAAATTAGTTGTAGACATGTATTTATCTTAATAATTTAATTCCCTTAAATTTAATAAATTATTTTTCTAAATTTATTTATTTTAATTAAAATCAAGAGTTCTATTTCTCTCTCACTAAATCTTGTTTCACAACCAAAGTAAATTATTCTCCTTCCTTTTTTTCATTATCGTGAAAATAAACTAAATTAAATAACATATTATAGGGATAGAGAAACCATAAAGAATGATGAACTAAATAGATAACATTAGAGAGAAAATAATAAAAAAGAATCCACATAGAAGAATCTTAAAACTTAATATTTTTTAATATAGTTTAATAAAAAAACAAAAATATAAAACTTAAAAATTTAATGTATTAAATTTAAAATTACGGTCAAACTTATTCATATTTAACATATATACTATTGATTAATTAAGTTGATAATATTAAAACATATCGATTTTGTATTGTACAATAGAAGTCACCATCTTATAATACTTTAACATCTTTTATGATTTAGTTAGATTGGTGTGTAAGTTTGAAAAATAAAAGTGAAGGTGGTATTTAAAGCCAATGAGAGGAGTAGTTTGAAAAATGATGTATAAAATACCCACAGTAATTTCATCTAAGTACAAAAGCTTCAACACATAGTTTTTAAAAAACATTGTAATTCTGCGATAATATAGAGATAATGAATGAGTATGAAGCTCGAAAACAGACATAGAGTGCGAAACATAGAAAACTGGGTCCATGTTGACATGAAGAAGAGCAACATAAGAGTAGTATAACCAATAGCATTTGCTCCCACCATGTCTTTTGAAAACAAATACACAAAACCCAATATTACAATTACTACAACCCGTGCTACCTCTGTCCTTTCTTCTGTCCCCACACTCCACATGACCCTTTTACCCCTTTCCCTCTCTCTTCTCTCCATAAATACATACCCCTATTACCACTTATTCTTCATCACTCTCATCTCACACAATGGCCATTAAGAAATGCTCCAACAAACTTCCTCAAAATGCTGTTTTGAAACAAATCCTTAAAAGATGTTCAAGCTTAGGAAAGAAAAACGACTATGATCATAACCTTGATGTACCTAAAGGTCATTTCCCTGTTTACGTTGGTGAGAATCGAAGTAGATATGTTGTTCCAATCTCTTTTTTAACTCACCCTGAGTTTCAATCCCTTCTTCGACAAGCTGAAGAAGAATTTGGCTTTGATCATGATATGGGTCTCACTATTCCTTGTGAAGAACTTGTTTTTCGATCTTTAACATCAATGATTAGATGAATGAGAAGAATATGGTTGTGATTTGGAGAAGATCGTTTCATGATCACCAAAGATGAAGCAAAAGCTTTTTGCTTCTCTTTTTTTTTAATCTCCTTTAATCATAGCCATTTTTGTTCTCATTCAATTCATTTTCTTTGTGATGTGATATTTTTACATCTCTTTTTTTTTATTATTGAATTTTTGGGAGTGAGTAATGGAGCTTGCATGTTTGAAGAACAACCAACCTATTTTGGGTTTTTATGTGTATTATTATGTGACTCTAACTTTTTACCCGTGATTGTTTCATGGGTTAAAAATTGTAAAAAGGTTTCCTTACAGAGGTTCTGTGAAGTATTAGTATGTACCCTGTGAGAGATGTTTAATGTCAAATGAAAGCCAACTAGTTACTTTTCTCTTATGTTTCTTCCCATTACAAATATTTATTATATTTACTTTTCATTTTATCAATTTAAGGGATATATTTACACCCTCACATACGTATAGGACCGCATAGTTTTTAATTTATATATATATATATATATAATTTTTTTATCAAATACAAATAAATTAGATTTAAATTATGTGCACAAACAATAGACGTTAAATTGTTGGATAAATTAAATTTTTAGTCTCTACAAAAAATTATTAACTTTTTAGTCTTTGAAACTTTTATATTTTTATCTGGATCTTTACTTTTAAGTAAATTCAAATGTACCTTTCAATTTTTTTTATACTTTTATTTTGAATATTATAAGGATCTCCTACACTTTAGAATATTTTTTATAAAAAACGAATTAAATATGAATGTTTTAGAAATAAAAACATAAAAGTTGAAGGTTTGTAATGTCATAAACATAAATACAAATAATTATTATAAAATTTAGATGATACACATTATTGATTTAAAAGTAAAGACTAAAAATGGAAATGAAGAAATTTAAAAGACTAAAAACAAAATTTAAAATTTATAGAGATTAAAAATTTATTTAATTTTTAATTATTTTAATATACATCTTAAAGTAAAATAAAATAAAATATTATTGAAAAGAAACTAAATATTATATAAACAATCAAAAGTCCGAACCAATCTAAAACCACAATATATAGAATTATGGGGAAATTAATTAGACATATATTTATCGATCTAAATATTTAACAGTAACATTCAACGCCAAAAAGAAACATTCACCTATTAATATGTGTCTAATGGTAAGTCAAGTTGATGCTTTTATTTTTTATTTATTTTTTAAATGACTGAATTTTGATTGGAATTTAATTTAAAATTAAAATCATATTAATTTAACAATATAATTTTTTATTAAATACTTAAACTGGAAAAATATTTTTTTAAGTCTATAATTTTTATTTTTAATATATATATATAATAAATATCTTTTATATTCTTAAAATTTTAAAATATTGTATGGGTGTTTCTCACGACACTATAAAAACTTTCATTATTTTTATCTGTAAATAAAATAATAAATATTACTTAAACATATATAAAACTGCAAAATTTTGAATTTAAATTTATAATATAATTTTGAATTTAATAATATTAATATTTTATCAACTAATTTAAAGTGATAACAGCCCTCTATGATCCAACTACACTTTTACCATATCGACATTTTAAAATGTTTTAGAAAGTGGAAATATAATAAGTGACATCGTACCTAGATATGATTATGAATTTGTCTAAACTCTCATGGTAGTATTTGAAGGCAGGTTCTACATGTTGTCCACTTAGGAATTACATGATAAAAATTTCAAAACATCAACCATGATTGAGATTAGGGTGTGTAAAATATATGATCAATTAAATTATTTTAATAAATTGAGTTGTACTTTATTAAAAAAATTAAATTCTAAATGATTTATGAATTGGTCATATATTTAAAACAAATTAGTTAATTAAATTAAACCCAAAATTAGATTAACAATTTTTAAATTTTTTTAAACTCAATTGTGATTTTTCTTTTTTGAAAATTTAGAATTTTTTTTCAAAAAACAAAAAGAAAAATATTTTTTTCTTGAAATTTTTTTAGAAAAGTCAAAAACATTTTTTTCTAAAAAAGTTTCGGTTTTTTTTTAAAAATAATTGAAACTTTTTTCTTAAAATTTTTAAATTTATTTTTTCAGAAAACAAAATTGAAAAAATTTTCTCAAAATTATTTTTTCAGAAAATAATCAAAACTTTTTATCTTGAAAAAAAATTATCGAATTTTTTTTTATATTTATTTTTCTTTACAAAAATCAAAATTTAATTATCAAAAGAATTTCAAAATTCTTTTTATGAAAAACATGTTTAAAACCGATTTTAACTTTAAATTTGTTTAAAATATTAAATTAAATTATATTTATAAATCAATTTTAAAAATACAATAAACTCTCGTTAAAGATAATTTTAAAAATTAAATCAAACCATTAACATAATTCTATTCATTAAAAAAAATTGTACCATAAACACTTGAAATCCACTACTTTTTAAATTTTCATATATGGGAGATAATGACCTAATTAATTTCATTTTGACACACATTTTTTTTCTTTAATTAATTCTTTTAAAACATCAATAAAATTATTATCTCAAACTTTACAAACACCGTAGAACTTAGTTGTATTTAAATTTTATTACTTTTTTTTGTACAAAATTATATTACTTTTATCATAAAAAAAATTATACTATTAGCTAAGATGGTGCAGAGAGAAATGTGAGAAAAATTGGGACAACCATACTGATTTTCAACCAAATTTTGTGGTTGTTGGTTAATCGGGAATTTGACCTACATCTTATCCAAATGCCCCTCTTAATCCCTCTGCTACAATATCTGCCCAAAAAGCAAGAAAATCCATAAAATCTGCTTAAACAGATCAAAGCCAGTGGGTGGCCAGTTCATCAGAGTTGAAGAAATAAATCAAGTTTTTTTTTATTCAATTAAGGAGTCTTATTTTATAGCTAAGTCTTTCGAAAAACCACCATTTAACTATTTGAAAGTTTGGTATATTCTTATTTTGTTCTTTAATATCAAAAACTTAAATTAATTATTAAATAATTAGTAGTTTAATCTTTGATATTAATTTTAATAATAAATTATATTTTTTAGATACTACTATAATAATAAATTATATCTTTGTTATAATAGTTAAAGATTATTTGAATAATTTAATAATTAATTTAAATTTTTATTTAAATCAAAGACTAAAGTGAAAATACTTTACACTTTGATGGACTAAATGTTACCCAAGGTCTTTTGTACATGTTATGACCTTTTAGTAATGTGCAACTAAATTTTGAATTACTTGCTTTTAAATCGTTCACCTCAGAGGTCGCATCAAAGCAAGGGACATTTGGAAAACATATTGTATTCAGTAAATGTTGGAAATTTTTTTTTGACGACAAGCAACTTAATTCAATAGATAAATCAGAGATTGATACAAGCAGATTCAACAAGATGGGTTGGAACATTCCCCATCCACATACTTAAACTAACACAGCCAGCTAATCCAACTAAGTTAGTAAATGTTGGAATTTAAGTTTGCATAAATTGAAAAACATCATTAGAGTCAAACGTTGGAAAACTTATACTAAAGTATATAACTACTAAAGTCTGCTATTAGATAATACACAACAATAGGAAAACTTTCATCACTATATAGCAAGTAGCTATTGTGTCATATTTGAGGGTCTAGAACACTTCATATAGTGCAATAGGATACTTGATTCAATAATATATTTAATAGATAAAATTTATTATTTCAAAATTGTATTTTTTTTAATCCGAAAATAATAATAATAAATCACTGTTTGAAAAATAAATGATAAATGATTTTAGAATTTAAAATGTTGCATTTTAAAAAAAGAATTTAAAAATATATATTTTACTAATAAAAAGGTCAACATCAAACATGTTCTGATGAAGGTTGATTCAAAGAGAGTATGATAGTAACTTGCTTTCCTTTTGCAGCAGGACCATCTGAAAATAAAAACTGGCTCAGCTAGATGGTCCTCTCTTCATTATTAATGTTTCTTTTCATCTCAACCACAAAAGATTTCTGACATTCACAACTTCTCTTACAAATTATAACTGCTTCACCAACTCAGCAACTTCCATTGGCCCCAAAAGAATGTCTTCTGCTATCTACAATTCATTTTTTTATTCACAAAAAAATATCTTCACATCCTTTGTTTCACTCTATCTACTTTGTGGTCTTTCATAACACATGAGGGGTTGATTTTGTCTGGACCAACATAAGATATCAATCCAATTTAATTATGAATTCAAACAAAAGCCAGTTGTAATGTAACTACATCTACATGCCATTTTAATTATGTTACAGATCAAGAGGACATTGTTTCTACAAGAATATATAGCCTCAAATTCTCTTGTCTTCAACCGGTTTTTTTTTCCCTCTCCCTTATAAATATCTATTTTGTTTCTATCTCCAATAATGCATAGCATGAACTTGTGGCCTTAATTTATAGATAAATTATGTTCCCAATAGAGTAATGATTAATTCAGAGTGTTGTTAATTTTGTCTTTCACTTGGTGATATATGTGATCTACAATTGGGAATTTCTATTTATGGAAGTTTGTTCCTAAAATGCATCCAATCATGTTCTCTTCTATTTCGTGATACGCATGGTTATTGTCTTTCATTAGGTAATTTGGGTCATTTGAACTTCATTTGGGTCTATTTAGCCCGAACCGGTACACCTTTCAATTAAAAGGACTTTTCTACTATTATCAAACAAAAGTATATAAATATGCCTATATTTCTTTGGGCCATAATTATTTTTGACTCTGTCTCTTTAGTTCTTTTAGGATACTTTCCCTCTCTTAGCTTTGGGAATTACTTATTTTAGCTTTCTCACTTTGAATATACTGTCTATTCAAGTTTTATATATTTTTTACTCTATCTCTCTAAAATAAGTATTTTATATACCTCTAAATTTTTTGAGAAACTAGTTTTGTCACTATTGACCATTTTACAAACGAGATTGTGTCTAAGAGAATTCATTTTTTTACACAAAAATGACATCAAATTGGTTAAAATTACATCGATCGAGAATAATATAATTCAAAATCGCTAAAATGATAAATTTAAAAACAAATTCACAATATATAAGTTAATAGCATAAAATAAAAAAATATCTACAAATTTTACAAAGCCTATAGATATAATAAAATGGATAGATTTTTTATTGTTTGTATTTCTGGAAGTGAAATTATATTAATATATTTTGTACGTGAAAAAGTATGAATTACATGGTATGTGGGGAAAAACTTTTAATCATAAATATTATTCATTACTCTAAATATAGAATTAAATTGTGATATAAATACATATAATATCCCTAAACTAACCAACAAATCCTACAAATACTGTAAACAGAAATATAAATTATATATCCTAATGATATATCTAAAATATATTTAAATCTAAATTAAAATATAAATAAATTTTTTTAAAGATATTTAGACTTATTATTCTCAACAAAAATTAAATTATATGAAATATCCACATTTTCAGAGATGCAATAATGACGTCGTCAAAGTCACGAACTGCATATGCATTGAATCATAGTTGATTTATCAATCATAATCAAGATGAACACCGCAATAAAATTATGTATCAAAACATCACACTAAGACGAAGAACAAAACAACATCGTACTTTGATGAAAAAATTACAACCATACATAGAGAGAGAAAAATAAATATATCTAGAAACCACCTATTTAAATAAAATAGAGATAGAAACAAAAGAAATTGGTGATTTCAAGCCAAAAATGGTCTTCAACTGCCTCTTTTCAATCAAAGAAGAAGAAAATAGGATAAATGAAAAAATAATATTGCAGCTAGGTTTTGTACTTAGTTTGTTAAGTGCAAAATTTTGTGTCAAAGAGAGGATATGTTATACAATCTCAATTTATCAATTCAAGTATCTCTCGTAGAGAAGATATTCATTTTTCTTATTAGATGATTTACAAGATAATTTACTCTAAATAAGAGAGAAAAATGTATATCTTGCATTGTGGTTTCTATTTAAAATTTTCTTCAACATCAACTTGAGGGTATAAGTGAATTTAAAATTGGACATGACAAATGACTATAGTTCTTAAGGAGATCCATTGATAGTCGTTGTCAATACCAAAAAGAGACATTTGAACATTGACATACAGCTATTGGTTGCTTTTTAGACTATTGTGTACAGACAGTTGAGTCTTTAAAAAGTACTTATTGATCTTCATGTTCAAACATTATACCTCATCGCTTTTGCCTTGGTGATTTTTTCATAATAATGGAAGCTAATGTTCATGTTATCTTCACATCGAGAGCTTATCGAATTGTGGTTCATATTGGTCGAAAGATATTTTGATTGTCGTGTACCAAGCGTTAAATGGTTTGTTGTACATCTTTTGTGTTTCACTAGCGTTAGCAGGAGGTGGATGTCATATCCAATTTGTTTCTTTGACTCGTTCAATCCATTACTTCACGCTAACAAATGGTTAACTTCATAAGGTCTTGACCTTAGTGAGACTGATTTATTTTTGTGCTACTCATTTATCATTAGACGATGAGTACTAAATCGTGTTTTCTTTTGTACATGTGTCACTTAGACATGAGCATCAAATGATCTTCTTTTCTCTTATTTTCTCTTTTCATTTCTGTCTTTGGTTTGTTATTCGAGGATATGGTACATGCTTATTTCAACAAAAATGTCAGAGAATAAATTATTCTCTTATATTTATTTCATCAAAATACCATAGATTACATTATTCTCGAATCAATCTAATTTTTCATTGAGGTTCAAAATTATTTTGTAAAATTCACCCAAAACGTTTTGAAGTGGTATTAAATGATTTATTTTGTAAAATAACAATATTTTAAATTTTTTTGTAAAATATTTATTTTTTTCAATTTCTTAACACTTCTTTTACGTTATTTCTGTATTATTTGAATAAATGGTGTTACATACACCAATAATGCAAATATGTTTGTACATTCTTCTAATCAAATGTCTCCTTAAAAATTTCACTATGTGGCTCAATCCTACTATCTTGAGGGCCTTACAGCCAATATTGTGGAATCCAACTCCAAACGAGCAAGACAATTCCTTCAAGAAGTTTGATATATCACTCCAAGAAAAAGTTAGATTTTGCAACAATAGTTAAAAAAATAAAAAATAAAAACTAAAATAATGAGAATATCAGAAGAACTTTAAAGGATGGTAGAAAATTTAGAAATAATAAACTAGTAATCTTCGAAATTCATAAAATCAACATCCCCATAAAGGAGTTAAAAGATGTGTACCTGTAGAGGTTAAGAAAATCAAATGATTTTAAAGATATAAAAAGTTATTAAAACAATTGAGGATGATTGAGAAAGAAAATAAATAAATTAAAAAAAAAATCTATTAATAAGAAAAACAAAATAGTTTGTAAGACTTAATTTAATTAAATAAATATCAATATTGTTATGTTAATATTTTTATAAATTTTAGTGAAAAGCAAAACACCTATATCAAAATTCAAATTCAAGATTTTATAATTATATGTATAAATTTCAAGTGATATTTAATATTAAATAAAAAGAAATAAATAATGAATTATTGTCCACTAGATTCTATCAAAAGTTGGAGAATATGCTATTATGGTTCTTTAGGATATCATACTTTTACAGTTAAACACTATTTCCTTTTTATTTTTTCACCTAGTCACAAGACATTTATTAAATAAATATAATAGCATTATTAATTTAATTTAAATTGGTAAAAAAATACATATAAATTGTTTAAAAAATATAATTAATTAGTTATCAAGATGTCATCTAGTTCCACATGAGAATGTCTTCTAATATGTGGATAAAATTAGTGATGTCTCGCACCAGACGAATTTGTTGTTTTTGTTGTTCTTTATCATCATGGATTGAGTTGTTTAGAGATGATACAATGGTTGATGTTGGCCAAATCTTTAATTATGGAAAATATATTATGGGATAACTACTATCAACTGGAGTCAAGACAAATGTTTGACCTAATGAAGTATATAGTATGCAAAGGTGGAGTACATGTTTTCAAATTATTGACTAGTACGATTCATGAGTTATGAAATTAGCATCAACTAAGTTAGAAAATTAAATCTTCGTCGTCGTTTGATCTGGGAGATTGTTAAAAGACTCATTTGTTGTTGGTGTTACACTTTCTCTCCCTCAAAACAATGCTCCACAATAACCTTAACGGCCTTTGGTTGGGGCAAGACTGCAATGAGAAGTTTGCTTCTGAAACCCACCCCCTCGAGAGTTGGATGTCGGATGAGATTGAGCTGGGAACCTAGACTTTTCTAGGGCTTGCCTTCCCTCTACATCTAAATAAAATGCGAGCGCTTATGAAGTTTGTTAAATTTGTTAGAAAACTCATTCATGTGAAATCAGATGAAACTTTAATGTAAAATTTTTTTTTTTAATAAAAATATATTTTAAAAAATAACTGATATTAATAATTAATTATTAATTTTATTAAAGAGAATAATTGAACTCATGATTTTGTTGTCACTCTAACTACCTTGTTACTCCCTAATTAGTGTTATTACTTAATTGCTAATTTTGAACCTTATCCTTTTTCTATAATAATAATAATAATAATATTATGATCCTTACTAATATATATATATATGTGTGTTAAAAAAATAATTAAATAAAATCAAAATTATATGATATAAATATATATATATATATATGATTTTTTAAATACGATATTCATCCTAAAATTAATAGTTTAACTAATAATCCACCGACTCGATGCTTTGACTAGATTGATCGCTAGTTCGGATTGTAAAATTATGTCCAGTGAAAAAAACGAAAGTAAGAGTACAGAAAAATGTGATGGAGAGCTAATCATTGAAATATAATGTAATTTTGATTATCAAATATCTATATAAATTAATACTTATAACTGTGAAGGGACAATTTTAATAATAAATTATATTTTTTTATAGTATTTTAATAATTTAAAATTAATTTAATATTTTATCTGAATTAAGAATTATAATTACAGCATGTTTTATTTTTAACGAGTAAAATAACTAAATAAGTTTAAATCTATGTAGTGCAGCGACTACAGGTAGCAGGCGATCAAAGGTCTCCCTCTCCCTCATCGTAGTGGAACACAGACAGTATAGGTATGAGCAGCAGCACGTGATACACAACACATGCCTGATGCCACTACCACAACGCTTTGCTTTTCCTGTAGAAGATTATGATCAATCATGACCTTCGACTCCTCCATCAATCTTATTCATCAAAAAACAAAATTGTCAAAAATGCTTCAACTTTTTTATTTTCCAATTAGTCTAGCGGTTAGATTCTTTTTATTTTTATTTTAAAGAAGTTAAAAATAAATGTATTCAAAACACAAAACAAAAATGCTCCAATTTAAATGCATTAAGTATTTAATTTGAACTTTAGTCCAGAAGTCAATTATATTAAGAAAAATAGAATTGTATCTCTTTAGTACACATAATCGTTGCACCATATAGTGGTAGTCGTAGATGATTCCCATTTTTATATGTTTTTATTGTCATATTAGATATATGTACTTGTTTTTTAATAAATATTTTGAACTTTTCAGAAAAGTTGATCCGTGCATGTGGGTATGATAGTACGAGGGCCCAACATGAAGAAAATTGTTGTCAAGAATCCAATTAATGGGAAGACAATATCCATTGAGGCTGACCCAAAGTAATGCTTTCCATCCAAAATAATCACTTGGTCTTGGATTGGATACTTTTGAACCATCATAATTCAAAGACTCTAAGAGTGCCCACTTTCTTTACCTTTTAATTATTGGAATTCATCCGTCTCTCGATAAATTTTGTTTAAGATTTTTAGATGTATATTAAAAAATATAATAAATAAAATTAAAGAAATAAATAATTTTATAAAACTATTTATCTTAATTTTAGATAAATATTTCACTATTACCGATGTATAATATAACAAGTAAAAGAATTATCTGAAAGTTACATATATAGTAATAATCAAAGAATAGTATAAAAAAATAATTAAAATTATATATTATATTTATTTTGAGATATTCTTTTCTAACATAACATTAATTGTGAGACAAATGAAATATGTGATATATTTTATTTAAAATACAATATAAATAAAAATAGTAATTAAAAAATGATCTATATAATATAAAAATAAAATAAAATATATTAATTTTGAATTATCTTTTAATTTATAGTTCATTATAGAATAGTATACAGTCACTAAGATACTAATTAGAAAAGGATAATTACAAGATAATTACATATATCTTTAATAATGAATAAAACAAGATAATTACGGCTCAATCAAACTTTGTGAAAATTGTATGCAAGATGCAAAGCACAATGGGATTAATTTTTCAAACCACCCTCCAATAGAAATATAAAGTACAGATTAGTTGCATCACAAAAGAAATTTGTGGTCGTTAAAGTGCATTATGACAACAATAATCGATAAAATTAATGTCAGTACAACAACAGTACTACTTGATTCTTCCAAGGTTAATAGTTTATCCACTAATTATAGTGACCTTTTCCTTTACGTTGTCAACGGACTAAACCCCGTGACTATCGGCTCCAGTGCACAAATTGTAGCAATATTGGTGCTGTGTGAATAATACCAACGAATAATAATGATATATGAAAGTTGCTCGTATTTCAATTCAACGTTACAGCAACAAAATTGCCACCATATATTTATTTATGTCACAAGAAGGCATCATTTGTAACGTGACCAAGTCATTATTAAGTTAGCCCCGTATACAAGACCTAACCTGAACTCTGTATAGTTTGGAGAGAGAGAGAGGGGAGGCCATGGCCTCACATTTCCCACCCTGGAACCATACTTTATGGACTTAAATATAAATATAAATCAAATTTATTTATTTTTTATTTATTATTTCGGATTAGTTCAAACTCATTTCATACTCGCTCACCAACTCGATCTAGTATTATGATCCACTACAAAAGTTTTATAATTTCGCAAGTCATGAGTCAGACATAACACAACAGTCAATGAATGAGATCCCGTCAAATCCACAACATTAAAGACAATTCAATGTTCATGTCATTTGATGTGTTGGGATTGCCATCTATATAAAAAGTGAATTCAACACCAATAAAGTACACTTTACTTGAGCGTCAAAGTGTTTGTAGATATTATCAGCACCACCAAAGATACAAAGCGTTGTTCGAGTACCAAAAGTCGATCATCCAACTATGTCCAGTTCGGATCATCGCATTGTCTGTGGACAAACCCACAAAGGTCTCTACCACATAGTTGACAGACTCTTTAGCCCCTTAGCTTCAACTAGAGACTACTATTCTAGTTAAATCAAAGAGTCTCATATCACTTGGTAATGGTGGCTAAAGATAGTTTATATATTATTCTCACACTTCCTAAATAACTGAGGCGCCTTTTCACAAATGACAAAATTGTGATGACTCACGACAGATCTAAAATGAACAACACTTCAGAGACGTAGTGTTATAAAGTTGAGGTCTGAACAATCAGAACACTTATACTGTAAAATTTATAAATTTGAAAGTTTTCATATTATATAGTCATCGTTTGCATCATCAAATCAAGATTAAACAATTTATGTTTCAAATTTTTAACATGATTTAATGAAAGTCAAAATGTTAGTTGTCTTAACATTATCGATCAATCTAGATTACATGAACATGTCATTTTCTAACGACATTTATTGAAAGAATAATGGATTCATAATTGCACCTAATCTGACCTTAAATGTCATTTGTGAATATTTTGACAAACTAGATTGTGTAATACCTTACATTAATCACATTGGCGAAATCACGTGAAGTATTATCTCAAATCAAACATAGAGAGATAGAAAGAAAAATGCATATTATTAGAGATTGTGAGTCAATATGTCTTTGGTGTTTTACCTTATTGATTGGTTTTTAAATGATAAATGACGAACTGAAAATGCTGAAAGTTAGGAAGCTAGCACATAAAAAACTCACGTAAAACACTATTATCAACTTGATTTTACCCTTTTATCCATTATTTATTTTGCATTGGATCATTTTATCCATGTTTGAATAGTTAATTTGTTGCAAGTTCGTCGTATTTTGTAAATTGTTGTGTTGAACTTAACAGAGTAACTCTTGAAAAATAGACATAGCTTAGTTAAAAGAGTTGAATTTGTCATATGATAAATCTTTCGACACAAGAAACAAGCTAATCGTTTAGGTGTTTATTCTTACAATATGTTCCTTTTTGTTCTTCTTCTTTCTTACTTTATGTCCTTCATTATATGTGAATTGTAAAGCAACCCTGTTTAGCCTATTATTGTGCTTGCTTAATTAAGCATGATGTTTATTGGATATACAAATTTACTAAGATGAGCAAGTTAATTTCCAAGCTGATTCTTCGGATCACATATTCCTGATATTTCCAATGCTATGTTTGGATATATTTTAAAATAAACAAAACACAATGAAGTTAAGTTGTACTATACTATAAAAAAGTTACCGGCGGTAGTTAGATACGAAAAGAATTTAATTTAGCTCTAACTTTATAGCTAAGTGTTAGAGATATCAAACTTAGATATCAAATTTCATTTTCTTTTCGTATTTAATATATGTAAAAAGTTTAGGTGTGAAAACATGTGTGTGCTTAGAGTGGTGTGTATACAATTGTGTTCTATGTACTTCATTAATTCATTTAATATGTTATTTACCACCAAAAATTTATAGTTTCGCATGCGAATTGGATATACGATATTTAATATAATAATATTAATATTAATCAGTTAATTTATGATTTAAGATGTTTGATATTTTATTTTAATTATATTTATATTTTTTTATGAATTTAATAATATCGATATTTATCAATTAAATTATAATTTAAAAAATTTAAAATTTTATTTTAATTATATTTGTATTTTTTTTTAGGAGTAGTTATATTTTCTTTTAGGCATTGTGAGGAGTTACGTGTGTATTTACATATTTAACACACAACTAAAATAATGCTAATACGTACAATTAATAGAAGGTGTGGCATTAATGTCAAGAAAAAAATGTGTCAATATGCTAATAAGTATCTCATTAATAGATGGTGTGACATTGATGTCAAGAAAAAAGTGTCAACATCATTATAAAAAATATATTTAGTTTTTGTAATTATAACATTTTCTTTATTTTAATTCTCATAAATTGTTAAATTAACATTGCTGAAAATATAATTTTATTTTAAAATAATTCTTTTATCTAATTTATGTCACTAAAATTGTAATATTGTTGAAACATGGTCATTTATCAACAACAACAAAATCAAATATAATTAAATTATAATATTTTTTAATTTAAAAATAATATTAGATGTTTCAGTCTTCTTCTCTAATAAAACTTAAATTATATATTCTTCTTTATCGTTTTCAGTCATCTTCCTCGTCATAATTTTATCACTGTCACCAACATATTCATTTGCCCAAAAGTGGAAATAAGATTTGATTGTTGAGGGAAGAGGGACAAAGAAGAAAGTTCAATTCGTAAGTCTTATTCTTAGATCTATTCCTAGATCATGCAATGGTAATAAATGATGAAAAAATTTGTCATGATGATAGAATAGAACCTTTGATCACATTCATTTTACTTTTTCAGATTTTTTTATTTTATGAATTGCGATACAACATAGGAAATTCTACAATAGTAAGAAGATTGGAACGATGAAGAATGTGCACTTTAGGTTTTGAAAGAGAAGAAGACCGAAATATTTGAGTTTAATTTTTAGTTAAAAAAATTATAATTATATTATATTTAATTTTTCTTTTTTTGTTAAAAAATAGTTATGTTTTAAAGGTGTTACAATTTTTGTAATAGATATTAGATGAAATGACCATTTTAAAATAAAACTATATTTGTAAGAATTAGAGTCGTCAAAATGGGTTATCCAATGGGTCAGTTTGCCCAACCCGCTAAAACACAGGGTTTGGACCTAATAATTTAAGGTCGAATTTTTTCAAAGCTTTTTAACTCGGTCCGAATAAACCTATTACCCATTTGAGTTAGCCCGTATGAGTATTGGATAGTCCGCTACCCGCATAACCAATTTTAAAAATTAAAAATAGTAAAATTTGTCCACTAAAAAAAAGTTTAAAGATATCCAACCCACTTAGTTGGTTTTATATATATATATATATATATATATATATATATATATATATATATATATATATATATATATATTTGATTATATATTTTTAACAATTAATTTCTTTATTTTCTTATGTAGACAGTAATCACACACTTGGAAAATGTGAACATTATTCTAGGAATCTAAAAACACTTATTTTAGAACTATTTAGCATTTTATTTGTATTTGGTTTGAGTTTAGGTTATGTTAGACAAATCTAATTGTGTTATGTTTCATAATATCTCTAACTTTTAGACAATTTGAACTTATTTTATTTGTGTGTTGTTTTGAAAATTTTGAATTGAGTTTGTGTTAAGTTAAAAATTCAAATTTAGTTTGTGTAAAAAGAGTAAACCATAATTTTTTTTTAAATAGACATTCAAATTGAATCATACTTAATGCATAAGTAGTATACTATTATTTTTTAAAATGAAAATCGAAGAAAATTTTCTTAAGAGAATTGCAAAAAAATTAAAAATATAATGAGTTAAAAAATAAAAATAAATAAAAGTGTAGATTATCTGGCTAGTCTGCAACTCGTCCAAAGTCGAGCTCGATAGTAATTGATCGACCATATTAAAATAAGGTTTTTTTGTCCGATCTAAAATTTCTACAACCCATTAAATCCAACGCTATATAAGTCGGGTCGCGAGTTTTAACACCTCTGATAGAGACAGAGATGTTAATTAAACGAACAAAAATTACGAAAATAAAAATTAAAAAATTAAACGATTTTTTTTTTTTTAAGAACATATAATAAGACGTAAAATCATATTCTAAGACGGTGTAATAATTTCTTGCTTTGAATAAGGAGATCCATAATTGTTGCGTGCGACAGGTGTTTTTTCCCATCCGAATCTAGTTTTATCATAGACGCGTTGATTCCTTGCAGCTTTTATCAACTCATTAACAGCATTTTAGTTTTTGTATACATGAACACCTAACACGTAAACACACTAATTTGTCAAAAGGACGTTATTCTTGAAAAACAAATCAAGATGAATAAAATATCAATCTTCCCAACTTATATGTCATTAGAATAAAATATATTTATTTTATATTATATATCATTTTATAATATTAATGAATTATAAATATTTTTTTCTATTATTTTTATTTATTATTTTACATTTTCTCAATTATTTTAATTTATGTTTTTCATATCATTAATAGAGTATTTTAGTACAGCAATAAATTCGTATATTTTTAATATCTTTAATAAATCAACATGTTATAGACCCAAAGTTATTTTTATACATATTTATATATATGTTTATTTACTTGTACACTAAAATATAATTATATATTAAATTTAAGTATTGAGCATATTTGTATGTACGTAGTTAGAAATTAATTCCAATATTTTAGTTATTTAAATCATAAATGTGAGACACTTTTGTCTTTCTTATTGTAAATTTCATATGTTGTTATTCTAAAATCATAGCTCAATGGGCAAGTGTTGATATCACAAAGAAGTTATATGTTAGAAGTTTAAGGTTCAACCATTGCTTAACAAATTAACCTAAACATATGATTATAAAAAATGAAAAATAATAACATTATTTAGTTGAATATTTTTATAAATTAAATGTTACTGATTAATTGATATATAATATTAGTGTAAAAATTATGGTAAAAAAAACAAAAAAAAACTTACTTCTCTTAGAGTCACAAAAGTAGGCTATATCGCAAATTATTTGAAGGATGTCAACAAAATTCTTTTTTGATTAAAAAAAAAAACAAAACTATATTTTTGTCAGAGGAACAATAAAACAATATCTACAACATAACAACACTAAGTTTATTCTTAAAAATAGGGACACTTCGTCAAAAAAGAGGAACACTCTTTGCAAGCATCCTTTGAAATTGATCAAAGTAATTTAAATTTGTATATATATTTATAAATTACACTCCACTCTTAAACCTAACTAAAAACGAATAAAATAATAAATAAACGTTTATGGAAAATTTAGTTTGATCGATATCGTCGATATTATTATTTCAAATTTGAGATTCGAGAATTTTAAAGAGTATTTATCGTCTACAAATAATAATAATAATAATGATAAAAATAAAAACCTACTAATATTTTTGTTTGATCATCCTTTCATTAATAATTAATATTTTCTTTTCCTAAAAAGAAACTCACCTAACATCAATCATCAGGACTAAAAATACAAAAACAATAAAAAAAAAAAAAGTTAGTGTATTTCTATTTTCCATGAAAAGTGAGTGAATCAGTTCTACTTCTCAGCAGATTGGGCCTTCATGAAGCAAAGGCCTTGATTCTCCTACTACCTCAAAACTTCTACTACTATTTCGCACATCCACGTGACAACGTCTCTGTAAATCTTCAAGCGTGTATAATCTGGGTTCGGGTCGGGCCATAGCCCGAAGAAGCTCTTCAAATAGAATCTCATCGCAGGGTATAGCGAGTGGTCCATGGTTACGAAACCCGTACTCTTCCTCCGCTTGCATCAGAAGCTTTTTGAAGATCGGGTGATTCAAGTAACTAGCGCGGACAATGAACCTCTTCATGCTGGGTCCCACACACACCGCCACATGTCCTTCCGGCACATCGTACGCCGCTAATCGCGCTTTCTTACGCCATTGGAGAAGCATTTGTCGGAGTCGCACAATGCGCCGGATTTTGCTGCTGTTTGCGGTTGACGGCGACATTTTGGAATTGGAGAGAGAGGGGAAGGAAGAATAAAGGTGAAGTGTAGAAAAAGTAACGGAGCGGGTTTTGTTTCGTTGTAATTGGAATTTGGAATTGAAATATGTGAAAGGTATATATGGTTTTCGTGGAACTTAAATGCCACTGGAGTTTAAGATAATTACGAGATTGTGTCATTTAGTTGTGGCTCTATTTCAATTATTTCAAAAGTAATGGAGATTGAGACAAATATTTTATTTTAGTTTTTGGATATTTTACTACTGAATATCATTAATTTCTTATTCTATTAGATACATCCAAACTAAAAATGAAAAATTGGAGAAACCTATGAAAATGAATAAAATAGGTTCCATCATATTTTTACAAAATAAAATATTGAAATATGACATTAAATTATTTTATTACATTATATTCCACTTATTCTACTTATAGTCTAAAAGACTTAATGTATTTGTAATTCAATTTAGATTAATTTTGACACAAAATCATTCGATACAAAAACTAAAACAGTCATTATTTCATTCAATTTGAATAAACTTTTTTTAAAAAGTATTTAAATTGAATCTAAATTAATGTAGCATAAATTGAATTGATTATTCAAATTAAAATTATAAAATAATGATTAAATATTATTATTATTATTATTATTATAAAATTACGTTAAAGTAAGAAATTTGAATCAAAATATAATATTTAATACATCAAAAATTAATATTACGAAATAATAATAATAATTAATTTATATACATAGTCGGTATAAGTATTTATCAATAATTGTGATGTATAACAGTAAAAAAATTATTAAACTAAACTATTAAATGTTATTAATAAAAATTAAAATTAAAAATAATATATTAATACAATATTTAATACTAATAAAAAAATAAATTAGTATTAAAATTTGTATGAATTATCTCTATGAATTTGTTTTTTTTTTTTTTTTCTATTACAATCTTTTTATCAAATTATGTCTGTCCACCGTAGTCAAGTCCATGTGATGATGTGGAACGGAGTGAGATGGACCATGTGGGCTTTGGTTGAGCCCACTAGTTTTATCTATCGGTGATGCTTTCTTTTTTTCTTGATGTCGATGATGCTTTCTTATCGTGCGTTACAATTCTCTAATGCAATGTACTAAGTCTACTTTGGGAAAGCTAAATTAAAGGTAATGTCAACTTTTTATCGCTAACAGTTTTTTTAATATTGTCAGGTTCTAATCTTTTTTAGTAAAAGAAATTCTAATTTTTTCAATTTTAATGCTTTTATATGAGTGTTATTTGGACACACAATTGTAGATATCGTATATTGATACTGTATTAAAATACAAACACAATTTAATGTGTGCGTAAAATAAGAAAAGAGAGAGAAAAAAATTTAATTTTAGTTTTTTTTATTTAATTGATTTGTAATTTTAATTCTACTGTTTTTAATTTTGCAAATTTAGTTAATATTTTTTAACTGATTTATAATTTTGGTCTATTTATTTTATCCTATTTGTAATTTGTATCTTTATTTTGATGAACTGACATCATTAGTATGATTAAGTGGAAGTTGTGTCACATTTTGTTGATTTTTAATTAAATAATATGTTTAAAATAAAATATTTTATTTTTGAAATCTAATTAAAATATTTAAAATAAACTTAAAAAATAATAAATATGTAACAATCATACCCATTATTTCTAATAACCAAAAAAATCTCCCCCCTCTCGTTATTGTAATTTCCCATTTTTTATTTTTTTTATTTTTTATGTTTTGCTTAAGCTTTAGAAGAATTTTTTTTTTATTATTTAAAATGTTTTATTTAATTTAAAAATAATAAATTTTGATATGACTTTCACTTAATCATATTATTCAAACCACATCATCAAAATTAATAGTCAAATTAATAGGTAGACAAAAAAATTCAATTTTAAGAAATAAAATGACTAATATTACAAAATTAAAAATAGAGATGCCAATATTACAAATTAATTAAAATAAGAGATTAAAATTAAAAAGAAATTAAAAAAAAATCAAAATTATAAAATTAAAAATAAAAAAACCAATATCACAAATCAGTTAAAACAGGAATCTAAATCTATGTTTAACAAGAAAAAAAACCGTTTAGACAATGTAAACTATATTGCAACCGTTTAGATACCTAAATTTTTTGTTAACAAAAACATTGCTCTTATATATTTGTTGTCTTGTTTTGTTTTGCATGGGACGTCGGGTCCATTTATAGTACCACCGCAGTTTACGAAGTGGAGATTAAACGAATTAAATATTTACTAATATAATATAACGTGAGAGAAAAGAGATCATTTACGTCCATTTATAATGCGAGTTTGACCTCCTCTGCAAATTTTGAAATGGAGACTACAAATTGTACAAACCATACATACTGATGAGTACTATGGGAGCTCTGAAAAGCTCTATTCAATTTTGGAAGATAGTTGAAAAAAAAAAAAAAAGCAATAATGTATCGGATTTCTCTTACTTGAAAACAGGTAAATTTTTTATAAGAAAAAATTAGTGTGTCTATGAGCCTTTGTCTTATTCTCTTTTTCTTTTATTTCCAGAAATTAACTATGACTATTCTCCAAATATTGCCGATATTCACCTTTTAATTAAGTTTCAAGTGGTCAATACTAAAAGCTTTCTTTTGACAAAAAAGAATAATAAAAATTATACAAAATTTGATGTACGGTTACTTTAAAAAAATCAATTATTTAATTTTGTAAAGAAATACAAAGTGTTAAAATAATATAATTTGAAAGAAAGATAAAATTAGTAAAAAAAGAATATTGATCGCATCAAAACTTCGTATTTTCTTTGTATATTTACTAGTATAGATATATAATATGTAATTAGCATGCTCATGGGATTTTAAAATTGGGCCTCTGTGCCAATAAAGCCAAAAAAAGGTCTTCTAAGTAACTAATTAAAAATTCTTGTGTTGATTATTATTAAAACAATTTTAATTTGAAGTTAGAATAAAAACAATGAAAGGTATAACTTTGTTTATAGCTTAAGTAACTAAACTTACCCACGTTGCATGTGGTTGCTAGAATTAATTATTATGTTTCCCATAATATAGCATTAAGATCATGGGAACTCAAAACCTGATATTTGTCTTTGAAATGCGTAAGATCCAAACTACATTACAAATCCTGTAGCTTTGATCATCCTGACTAATTTGATATAAAATTCGAACATAACTGTTTAATCACTAATCAAGGGCCCAAAATGGGAATGCGTGCGAATCATTATGAATAAACGAATAATGAAAACAAAAGAACGATGCGCTATTGCGCATAAAATAAATTATTTTTATTTCAATTTATTAACTAGAGAATTATATTAGAGGGTATTGGAATATTTTTATTACATATTTTGTTTAATTATATTTTAATGTTATTATTAGAGCATTGTATAAAAGTAATGTTATCGTTTGGACTTACAGATGGGCCGATTTAAAAGTAAAAAACCGAAACAATCCTTTAAATTTTTTTTTTAAAAAAATAAATTAAATATATCTTTTTTTTTCTTCATTCTCTTTGGTACATAGATGGAGTAGTAATAATTTTCTTCATTCTCTTTGGTACATAGATGGAGTAGTAATAATTACTACATAAAATTCACATTCAACTTAACAATTTATATTTGTAGACTAAACTATGACTTAAACCAAAACAAAAAACATCATATTCTATTATTTTTAAAACTAAAAATAATAATTTTATATAAAATTAATATTATTTTAGTAAATATTAAATTAATTCACTTTATTATCAATTAAAAAATAAATAATTATCTCGACAAATATTAAATCAATACTAATTTAATAAACAATTTTGTATTCTAATTCGTTAATAAAATAAAATTCAACTTATCACGGTAGACTTCAAAAAGATCTCGTCATTAAATTTGTCTTAAACATTAATATGTATTGGATCGGTCATGGCATATATCTTTATTATAATTATATTATTTATTTATTAAATTAAAGTTTTAATTGATTAGTGATTAAATAAAGTAATAAAATTATTATATTTTAAATAATTAATTAACTTAACTAATCTCCAATATGAGTAGGGATGACAAAGCAAACAAGTTTTTGCCCATTTAGATAATTATGTGATTAACATGCCAAAAAGTGGGACAAACCAACTTATAGGTAGTCAGAGTGGAAAATCAGCCAAAAAAAACTTTTCTTTATTTTAAAACTTCATAAATAAAAAATCATCATCAATCAACAACTCAAATGACAAAACAATGTCATCATTAAAAGTTAACAGGTGGGTTATGTTTCAAATTTTGAAAAAAAGGGAAATGTATATCTATATCCGAGTTTTGTATCCAGTTTTTTAAAATGTTCCATTTTTATAAAAAAATACGACATTGTCCTACTTTTTGTACGTCCATGTTACGAATCAAAAATTTATACTATGTAAATGGTCGCATCATGGGGATGCGACTTTGTAAAGTCATGTTGTTTTTTATTTTTTTGGCTTTTTGTAGTTATTATCAATTATATTTACTATTATTAAATAATTTAAAAATAATAAAAACATTTAAAAATTCAAAATAATATTATAATAAATTTAATAATATTATAAATTTAAATAATAATAATAATAATAACAATAATAAGAAAATTATATTTACTATTAGTAAATAATTTAAAAATTCAAAATAATACTATCAAAAATAATAATAATAAATTAAATAACATTATAAATTTAAATAATAATAATAATAATAATAAAATTCAAAGTGAAGATCATTATTGCTCAGATTCAGGCTTTGCATTATAAATTTACTATTGTTATTTAATTTATTATTATTTTTGATAATATTATTTTGAATTTTTAAATGTTTTTATTATTTTTAAATTATTTAATAATAGCAAATATAATTTTCTTATTATTGTTATTATTATTATTTAAATTTATAATGTTATTAAATTTATTATTATTATTTATTATAATATTATTTTGAATTTTTAAATGTTTTTATTATTTTTAAATTATTTAATAATAATAAATATAATTAATAATAACGACAGAAAGGCAAAAAATAAAAAACAACATGACCTTACAAGGTCGCATCCCCAATATGCGACCATCTACAGAGTATGAATTTTTGTTTCGTAACATGAGCATGCGACCATCTATAGGAGAGAAAAAGTAGAATAATGTAGCATTTTTTTTTAAAAGTGAGTTATTTTAAAAAATTGAGTATAAATCTGGGATATACATATACATTTCCCGTGAAAAAAGACCTATAAAAAAAAACATAATACCACATTATTTTAGTTTGTGTTGGGTTTCTAATTAGGTTGGGTAAACTAATGAGTTAGTTTTAGGCCTTTAGTTTGGTTGAGTTGACAAAAAAAAATCAGATAAAAAATCAATTGAAGGAAGGAAAAAGTTAAAAATATTATTGTTTTTTAAGTTTAGTTTTAATAGACCAAGTCTCAACCCAATCCATCTAAAGCAACATGTAATCCAGATTAGTCCCATAAATTTAGTCGTATTTGCCACCCCTAAATATGAGTAGTTGTTACCAATCACCTAGTAGCACAAATCATAATTACTTTATTTTTCCAAAATCAAAATGACTTAATGGAGTGGGTGTTGGTACAATTGGAAAATAAAGTAGGTGCCTGTTTTTTCAAACTGATGTTTCATCTGTTGATGCGGCTATAAAATTTGGAAAATACTCTGTTGTATTTAGATTGAATATTCTTATACTTCCTTTAATATTATTGTTGTTTATCTCTAAAAATATTTATTTTTGCAATAATAAATTAATTTTCTCTCTGTATTTCAGAAGCGCTATATTATTGGCAATAGATTCAAGATTTCCATTATAGTTTACTAGCGTCAACCATATGTTTCTTTGTCCACATTGTTTTAATGTGTTATTAGTTTTTACATTTATGCATATATATATATATATATATATATTCTTGTTTTAATTCTAAAGGTTCAATAAATTTTTAATCTTTATTAAATTGTGATATTCCACTTTTAGTTTTTATAAAAAGAATTCAAATTTTTTAGTCTATATAAATATCACATTTTTCAGTTTTAATTTTTGCTGTAGAAATTAAAATTAAAAACAATAATATTTATAGATAAAAATAGAAATAAAATTTATAAAAATTAAAATTTAAATGCAATAGTTTTATAAGAACCTAAAAATTATTTAACCTAAATTTTAATTGTTTATAAAATTTATTTATTTTTATATAATTAAAAAATGTAACATAAATATGTAGCGAACTCTAAAAAATAGAGAAATTGAGGATGACAAAAAAAAAAACACGTGTAAGTTATAAAACTGAAACTCGGTGATTGAGTAGTTTTAAAAGGATAAAACTATCGAGGGTAAATGAGTAACAAAATTAGACTACAGCCAACTTTGTGTATTGTCTTTATACATGTTTGAAAAATAAATTATTCGACCTAGATACTAAAAGATTAGGTTTAATTGTAGTTTTGGTCCTCATATTTTAGCTGAATCGTAAAAGTAGTCATTCTATTTTGTTTCTCCTCAATTTTGGTTCAAAATATGATTAAATTTCATTTTTTTTTTGCATTTATTTAAGTTACACCATGCCTCAAGATCTCATTTGCCACAATTGTACATGAAATATATGATTATAAATGATGTAGTACGGCTTTAAAAAAACAAAATTTCATCAAATTTTGGATCAAAATTCTGTTTTGGGGACCAAAATTAGGAGAAACAAAATGGGAGGACTACTTTCGTGATTCAGCTGAAATAGAGAGACCAAAACTGCAATTAAGCCAAAAGATTATAAGGTTTATATTTTGTTCTTCATAAAATTGAGATACATAGAACACTAATTAGGGGTATGTAAAATATATAATTAATATAAATTGAATTACAGTTTATTAAAACAATTAAATGGTTTATAAATTAAATTATATATTTGAAATAAATCAATTACTAAAATTTAATTTTAATTACGATTTTTGTTTTCTTAGAAAATTTTCAAAATTTATTTTTCTTTAAAAAAAATTCACATTTTTTGAAAGAAAAAAAAATCGAAAACATTTTTTTTTGAAATTTTTTCATATCTAGAAATTTTTCTACACCTATTTGTCTTAAAAAAAATTCTCAAAAGAAATAAAAAGAATTTTATAAAAATATTTTCAAATTTTTTTTTATTTATTTTTCTTGACAAAAAACATCGATTTTTTTTTTTAACGAAATATATTTTTTGTCAAAAGAATTTCAAAGTTCTTTTTTCGAAATCGATTTTAATTAAAAATTTATTCAAAATATATAAGTGATTTATATTTATAAACTAATTTTAAACCGATTCAGAACTACATTAAATTTATTTTGAAAATGATTTTTAAAAATTGAACTAAACAATTAATATGGCTCATTTTAGTTCAGTTTTTGTACAATGAATATCCCTAACTCCAATAGTTTGGTTCAATATATGTTGTGGGTTTGATCTTCTCAAGTTTTATTTGTTGGAATCAAATATATATTTTTTTAAAAATATTCAATGAACTTTAAAATTTTCAATGCCTTGGACTGAAAGCGTCATTCCTCCACCTTAAATTTTCTTTATAAAAATATTGTGATGCATGTTTCTTTAGTAATTTTAATTTCTTCAATATAAATATATAATCGCAAGACTTGTGGCGAATATCATAGATTGACCACATCTATAAGTTATCTATCGTATCAAGTTCAGTTTGATAAAAATAAAAGAAAATAAATATATTCATCAAAATTCAACTCACGGAACTAACACTAATAAAATCTTTTTAAATGTAAAAAATTATTAACTTATTATTTGAAAAATATCATTAATTGTCCTTAAAATTTCAAAAAACTATTAAATATTGATGTATACGACATATGATATATAAACACGGTCCAAAATAAAATTTACCAATGTGTTATTCGCTTGTGGAATTAATTCATTTTAATTACATATAAATTTTGACAAGTTGTATGATGGACCGTGTTTGATAATTTGTCCACCTATGTATAATGTAGGTTTCGAACAACTGCAAAATATAATTAATTAACATAACCTAAAATGGGAAATGAAAACGTGACATAGAATAATTAATGTTGGGACCAAGAGAAAGATTCCGTGATAACACACCCGGTCTAAATAATAATAGTTTTTGTTGTTTATACACGCAAGGGGGTTAAGAAGAATGAGACAGACAAAATCAACTGCATTTCCTTTTCTAATGTTACATTTTCATAATCCCGTGATTTTCCTGTCCCCAAGTATCGTTTTAACACAGTAATCCTGATTAGAATAAAGGTTAATTCATGATCTTGGAATATATGCAGGGCCCAGCATGAACAATAAACAGAGAAAACGAAATATACTAATAATACAGCTAATGAAATTCTTTACTTGTTCTAATAAATTCAAAAGGAAAAAATATTACAATCATTCGTTGGAGATGAAGGAAGGTTAAGCTGAATAAGTTTATTAAATTCGATGAGGTGAATTCGAACATAAATTTGTCAAAAATATTATTAATATATATACTTTTATAATTTTATAAATTCATGATAATTCAAAATCACTATACAAAATTTCATATTCATAAAATAATATTAATTAAATTAGATAATTTATATTATCGTTTATGACTTATCAACTATTTACGGCGATAGTGAAATCAAATCGGAGACGAATTCAAAACAAAAAAAAGAAAAGTTTAAATTTGAGAAAAGTCAATGTGAATATAAAATGTATCGGAAAAAACTAAAAAAAAGAGAGTTTTTATAATTCAATTTAAAAATTGAATCTCTATTTTAAAGTAAAATTGGCATATTCCCTTATATCACTCGAATTTATTGTAAATTCAAAAAAGTTCTGTTTTAATTTAATAATTTGTTAATTTTCAAATCTACTAACACATGAATTTATCCCGACCTTTTGGCTGATTTCCTGGTTATAATCAGCAATACAAGCCCGTGTAGATTATTTCCATTTTGCGTAAGAAATTTAACCTCCTAGATTATTTCCATTTCACAACATATATTCTTAATTTTAATAAATCTAGATGGATTTTATTTTGATGAAAGTTCTTTAAATTTATATTTTACGTTTTTAGATCGATCAATATAGAAGTATAAAAAATCTTGAAAAACTACAAATTATTATTATACCTCCAAATTTACTAGTCACAAATCTAGTATGCATTAGCTAATTCAAAAAGTTAAAATAAAATAAATGTTAACCAAGTCTTTATTTTTTTTTATAAAATTTCAAAGTTTTATTTTTAATTCTCGTATAAAAATTCTTTAATTTTAGTTCTAAAAAAAATACAATTTCGTCTCCCGTCCCTACTTTTATTTAAATTTTTAAATGATTTTTTTATCCATATTTAGAATATTATAACAATTTTTCTCATAAAAGTTTAATTTTTTTAATAAAAGACAAATTAAATATTACTTTTTAAATGTCACAGGCTTAAAATTTTATATTTAATTAATCATTTGTAGACAAAATTATATACTTTTGTAAAAAAATATGTTTATAATGTTAAGATATGACTCCAAAAAATCTTTTACTATTTAAAAGATGCACATCAATAAACTTACAAGTAGTTGTAAAAAATAAAGCTAGAAATTTTTTGGGACTATAGTAGAAGAATTATTTTATAGAGATAAAAAATAAAACATTGATATTTTATAAGTACTTCAAATTTATTTAACATTTACAAAAATTAATAATTGAAAGGTTTTCGAGAATGTAAGGAGTGGGAGGAGAAACTATTTTATTTTGTATACAATGAGCCATTTTCCTAAAGAATCATAGAGTAAGCCCATTCATTTTTTTTAAGTGCAAACTGGTCTCTGAATTTGTAAGTGTGGGTTAAATTAATTCATATATTTTATAAATTGGTAAATATTTTATTGAAATTATAAAATATCAATCAAAATAATTTATATTTAATTTTTTATTATTATAGATTATAATCTAACATGTTAATTTAATATATGACTCATTACATTGATTTTATATCATTGTCATCACAATATCAACTAATTTTCTTATGAAATTTAAATATTTTATAGACTAGTTTGTTAATCAATGATTCATGCATAATTACAATTATGCACATATTTGTTTTTGAGATGACAAACTTTCATTAGTAAATTTATTTTTCATAAAATAATATTGATGTGACATCAACGTTGATAATTCACACATTCAATTATAATGTAACATCAAAATATTTAACGACAAAAATATTTAAAAATTATTTTGATTGATATTTTACAACATAAAAAATTTATTTAACAATTTACAAAATTTATAAACTAATTTAGTTGATATTTACAATTTAAGAAACCAATTTACTATTCAATTATTTTTCTTACTTATTTTTGGTCTTGTGAATAGTTCTACATAACTCCTAATAATCAAAACGGTTACTGTTTTAGGAGGAATGCTTGCTAAGCAATAACAAATTTTTAATAACTCACTTATTTTTGTCTTTAAAAAAATTATAAATTTTATTATAATTAATTCACATGACTATAAAATTTGAAGATAAAATATGTAACTCAATAATATAAATATTTATCATTTGAGATGAAATTTAAAAACTATTAATTATATTTAATTATAATATTTGTTTCTTTCATTTTGATTAGGTGGGATTTAAGTTTTTCATGATTTTTCTTTTCTTCAAGTCTTCGTTTTAAAAAGTTTAGCAAATAAGTCATTTACTAAAGGACTCAACTAGTTTAATACACCAAAACTCCACCATTAATAAGGTGCAAGTAGGCATTGCAAAAGGGCGGAAGTGGAATTTACCTACTTCATCCTTACATTCAATTATTTGCAAAGAATTTGTATACATTTATTCATATATATATAAAATAATAAATTTAAATATAATTTATTATAATTAATATAATAAAATAATAATTATTATATAATAATAAATTTTTAAAAAAATATTAAAATTATATTTTTTTATAGAGAGAATATTATAATTTTTCATATGAAAAAATTTTAAATATGTACATGTGGCTAAATTACAAGCAAGAGTCTAATTGATTCAAATGAAGAAAGTGAAAAATATTAACCGAGGGGGAGACGAAAGTAAAATTATGTTTAGTTCAAAAGATCGTATAAAAAAAAAAGTATAAATTTTATATGATTTTCATGTTATTTTAATTATCTCCTCTTAATCTCCTCTCAAAATCCCTCGAAAATAAAAGGATACTCTAGGAGATATTTTGACTCTCTCTCCTCTCTTCTCCAAATAATTTTTTTTAAGAGATCATTCACTTTGTAAAAATATTTTATGTTTTTATTTTTGAAATTGTATTCATTTTTTCTTAATAAAAAACTCTTGATGTGAATTATTGTTATAAAGATAAGATGAATTGTTTGTTAACAATGATGCATTTATAGAAACAACAAAAACAATTTCTTCTGATATTTCTACTATTTTTAGAAATTTAGACATATTCATTTTCAAAAGCATTTTACCTTCTCAATAACGATTAAAATT
Organism: Cicer judaicum; assembly: GCA_037974835.1. Classification (NCBI taxonomy): domain Eukaryota; kingdom Viridiplantae; phylum Streptophyta; class Magnoliopsida; order Fabales; family Fabaceae; genus Cicer; species Cicer judaicum. The sequence continues at coordinate 14,816,835 of JBBPBS010001017.1, forward strand.
AACAAAACTTAAAAAAAAATTGTAATATTTTAACAAAATAAATTGTCCTTAAATATATTCTCTATCATGCATCTACCCCTAACCAAATACATCATAAATTCTAAAAACTTGAGGAACATCTAAACGATTTATTATAAATTAAGTCCATATAAAACAAGACCGAAAAAACAGTTATAGAAATGATTATCTAAACTAGTGATAGTTTCAAAACGAGCAATTCTTAATTTATTATATTTTATATGTATATATCAAAAGTCATTTTTTCATCAATAGATGAAATAACTCAGTTTTTATTCGAGAATGAAGACTTTGATAAATCATATAAAGTAGACTAACTTACTGTTTTAATCCCTTAACTGTTTTCCAACTACCGCAAAAAAAATCAAATATCGACATAAGAGAAAGTGGTTTTTCGAAAACAAAATCCAAACTCTAGCTATAAAATGATGAGACCTGAAAAGTAGAGAACAACTTTAAAAAATAAAATGTGTTGAAGATTTTTCTAGGCTTGCTTCTGTGTTGTTGAATAAGTTTTCTGGATATATTTTCTGTTGTTTTTCTTGATTTGTTTATGTATATAGTAACCCAAAGAAAAATGAATTTATTTCAGCTGTATAGTGAATGAAGATATACTTTCTTTTCCATTTTTCTTTTTCTGGTTTGGATGTGAGATGTAGGGTTTACAAGTGTTGTTGGGATGTTCAACAATGTAGTTTGTGTGGATATGGAAGAGAGATGTAGTCAGACAACCTAGTTGGGTTTAACGTGTCATCATGATTTAACGTTTTAGTTTTACAAAGTGGCCTAACGAAGCCATAAGGGCCAAAATGAAACAAAAATTAATTGAGGACCAAAAATATAACTTGAAAAATAGTTAAAGGACCAAAAGAAGAATCGTAAACTTCATCAGGTGTAGCTCCTTAATCAATTTGCTTTCCAAAATGGAAAAGAAAACACCCAAATTCACATTCTAAATTCACACTACGGCCACCTTACTCGGAACGGTAAGATAAGACAGCAACACTATCTAAATTCACATTCCACCGACCATGACCATCTTACGATTACCCAAAAATACACTTCTCCATCTTTTATGTAACAGTACTATCAAATCAGGACAACCATTATTTATCAATCATCTAAGAGAGCAAGCGAAAATTCTAAGAGACAAATGTTTACACATCGACAAAACATACAAAAAAGAGGCATAATAATAGAAGAGGGGATTGGAAAAGAAATGAAATTAAGTAGATGAAAAATAAAACTGAAACAGAAGAAAACTATTGAGAAGTACTGTGATTAGACAGCTGCTGACAGATAGAACAAGGAGAAGTACAAACAATACATTTGAATCAAAGACACCAGAACTCACTGTGAAACAGATCCCACAGGAAGTAGAAGCCTGATATAACCCGTAGATGTAAGATTCGGATCCATATTATGATGGTACCATTGAAAAAAGAGAAACGGGTTCGTTAAGAGACAAACCCAATTTTGAAAGTAAACGTTCCAATAAATCTAAAACATTGTGATTGACTGACTAGAAAATTAAACCACCATTTTCAACTTGTTTTTACTTAATCTGAGGACTCATACTATGACTATCTACAGAGCACCCGAAAACAAAGTGATTGACTGACTCAATTACAACCGAACCTGAAAATTTACAAATGAACAAAGTAGTAATTAACTAAAGGAAGATATAGCAAAATTAGTGAATAACTGTTTCCAGTCTAAAAGCAAATGAAAAACAACGTAAAGCAGGCCCTTGCAATATAAACTTGGAACTCAAAATGAGAGAAGGTAACTATTAAAACAGGGCAAAACCATCATAATTTGAACAACTTCTCAATGCACTAAACTCAATGCTTTATGATTAACCAAAGCTTAAATCAGAAAACAAAAAAAATGGGAGAAAACATGGTACAGTTCCATGTCATGAATTATTTTGGTTTTCTGCTCCATCCATCTCACTGCTTTCAGTGATGAGACTTGGCCTCAGCTTTCTGTTGAGACTTAGCTTTTGACTGAAAGTAGAACAAATGCGGTAACAGGAATCAAACATCAGTAAATTTACGCTTAAAAGTAGACAGAAGTTCTACAAAGTGCACAATTATCATAAAAGATGTTGAAGCAATCATCATAAATTTCTTAAATAACAAATGGAAATATGAGAGGTGGTTCAGCACTAGAGACAAGGGTCCAAAACCAGCCCATTAAAAAAAATAACACATGAAGATGCGCATAGCATGCCATAAGATTTTATTAAGTAAATCCAATTTTTGACAAAAAAAAAAGGATCTGATTTGAACCTTTCAAAATTGTGTACAAAGCAGAATATAAATATTTTCTCAACATCAGGGAACTTCTTATTCAAGACAACAAGCAGATCTAAACAGCTTCAGATCTTAATAGCTTGTGTTGTTTATCTCATATTTTACAATACAAAACATAACAAAATAGAACACAACCAAAACGTATTATTCTAAAAAACCTATTGAGTTTTTGATGTTATCGCTAGGCTTGTCGATAGACATCAACACAGAAGCATATTGATGCTTCTGGGGGATTGGATGGGTGGACATACATAATTAGTTGTCTAACCCATATTGAGTAGTGAATACTTATTCCGGTAGTGGTAGTTGTTGAGTTCTCATATTTACATACCCAAGACTCACTTATCACTCAATTTCTAATCAAGAAACACATAACACCGAGTTTGATGCTAAGTTTGAGTTGTTACTAAATGAAACAGATTACAGTACAACTTGAGTGAGAAATGATGATAATGGTTGTTATTACTATTTTCATATTCCAGTGTATGATTTTATATTATAAAAAAAAAATATATGTATCCTATCATACCAAAAATGTCATTTAAAAATAATGTTGAACAATGATTCCATATTCATCAAACACATAACATCACCCAGGAAAAGGAACTGACAAAGGGAATTCAACCTAATACTGTAGATCTAACTTGAAAATTGGTATTATAATGATTTGAGAGCTGAATATTACATTAATAAAACCAACAATAATAAATCATTGTTGTATAATAAAAAAAATCAGAATCTCTTAAACCTCAGCCATGTTGCTAGGGAAATTCGATAAAAAAGAACTCGCACAGTCAATAATCAAATTAGAATGAAAAGGCAGTCTAAGTAGACAAAACAATTGTACCTAAAAATCTGATTAATCACACTCAATATGCATACAGTGAAAAATAACGCATGTGAACTGCAATTAAGACTAACACCGATTTCCAATTCATTTTGCGTACAAAATAAGTCAGAAAGGGTTTTCTTAATAGCAGTGACAATAGATCAATTGAAATCAGATCGATAAAACACGTAGCAAAATTGAAAGAAACTCTGACGAGGGATTCGTTAGAATACCTTAAGGAACTTGAGCTTAATACTTCCATAAACAATACCGAATGAGAAAGCAGAAGCTCTTGCGACCTACCAATGAAGAAAACGCAAAATAAATAAATCAAAATTACAACAGTTTAGTGAAACAAAAACAAAAACAAAAGGGAAAATATGGTTGTACCATAGCTAGGGTGCTGGTACCAGAATAAGGTCCTGGTGGAGGTGCCATGAGATCAATTCTGGTTGAACGCAAATGTTAAGCACAAATGTAACGATTCCGAACGAAGAAGAAAACACTCTTCTTCTTCACAACTATCGATTTAATTATCGAACCCTAGAGAGAGAAAGAGGTTACTCACAATCTCAAACGATATCCTTGTGAATCCGCAGTGTTTTACTTTTTCTTTTCTATAGTTTTTGACACAATCCCTATGAGGCCCACAATATTGGGCCGCAAATTGAGATCCAAATCCTTTCAATATCTACCGGCCGCTTTATTCGTTTTGGATATATTTTATGTTAAATTATAGGCTTAATTGCACTTTTAGTCCCTTATTATAGGTGAAAATTGAAAGTAGTCCCCTTATTTTATTTGTCTCCAGTTTTAGTCCTCAGACAGAATTTGAAGCCAAATCATGATGAGTTGTCATTTTGGAATAAACTTATTATTATATTATTTTTGATTAAAAAATATAATTTTTATTTTCAAAAATCATTTTAATAATTGTAAAATATTTTTAAAAATAGAATTAAATTATTAAAATTAAATTAAATTAAAATTAAATTGAAGAACCCTAAGCAGAACCCTCCTCCCCAAGTTCATCCTTCCCTTTCCCCCTTCACTTCAATCACAAAACCCCATTATTCTTCCTCTTAATCAACAACAACAACCCTTTTCAAAAAATCCAATGAATAATAGGTAAAATTGAAAGCCAAACCTTTATAGGATATTTATCGCCAAGGAAAGAAGAGAATATGACAGAAAAAACTGGTTCTGCAGATTTGATAACATGTGTGAATGAAACAACAACTTTTGAGAATGAAACACAAGCTGAAATGTGACCTATTGTGTGAAACAAAGCAGGTCCAAGTAGAGCAAGAATGAAAGATTTTGAGATTTTTGGAAAAGGTTGAAGCTTTAAAGACCAAAGAGCAAGCATCCAAATGGAACCAACAAATAGCTGAAAAAATGCAAGAAGCCATGGGAAAGGGAAAAAGTTCAAAACTTTCTTGTTGTAAATGTTGAAAACAATGTTTTGAAAGTACCAAAATCCAAAAACTAAAGAAGTTTGAGATTTATGCTTTTGGGATTAGTAATGGGTGCTGAACTTTCTCCTTCAGGGATGTAATTTGGGATTATTCATTGGGTTTTTTGAAAAGGGTTGTTGTTGTTGATTAACGAACAGGATGATGATGAAGAAAACGAAATCGACCACGAATAGTGAAGATGTTGGTTTCCACGATTTGGGGCTTTAGCACGAAAGATGAACAATGACCACGAACATGTTCTTACATTTGGGGCTTTAGGGTTTTTCAGTTTTCTTTTAATTTTATTTTAACAATTTAATTCTATTTTTAAAAATATTTTACAATTACTAAAATGATTTTTGAAAATAAAAATTATATTTTTTAATCAGAAATAATATAATAATAAGTTTATTCCACCTAAGCGTCTGCCACGTCACCTATTTATTGACACGTCATTAAAAAAAATGACAACTCATCATGATTTGGCCTCAAATTCTGTTTGGGGACTAAAAGTGGGGACAAACAAAATAGAGGGACTACTTTCAATTTTCACCTATAATAGGGGGACCAAAAGTGCAATTAAGCCTAAATTATATAAGTGGTCCTTAACTTAATTTCAGGTAACGTTTTAATTTTTTTTTATTTTTTTTGAGTTGGTCCTTTATTTTAGTTTTAAGTGACAATTTGATATTTTATGTTTTAAAATTTCAATAATGTTATCTTTTTTATACAAAAATTCAAAAAAAATCATCAAATTTTTCAACCAAAACCCATAAAATTGATAATCATCTTCAATCCAATGCAAATTTTATCAAATTCATAACTCAAATATTCAAATACACTCATATTTTCATCTCCAACAACATCAAATAAATAATGAAAATATGAGTGTATTTGAATATTTGAGTTATGAATTTGATAAAATTTGCATTAGATTGAAGATGATTATCAATTTTATGGGTTTTTGTTGAAAAATTTAATGATTTTTTTGAATTTTTGTATAAAAAAGGATAACATTATTGAAATTTTAAAACATAAAATATCAAATTGTCACTTAAAACTAAAATAAAGGACCAACTCGAAAAAAAAAAATCTTTTTTTTCTTCGCTTCTAAATATATATTTGAAAATTAAGATTCGACGGTATATTTTACATTACCAATTTACCATATTTTTTTATTAAATGGGCTTAAGCCCAAAACAACATTTACTAAGAGATACAGTGAGGAGGAGAGTATATTGATCAAATAAAAAGCTAGGAGTAGTAAACTCCTTTTACATCATCCAGAAAAATTTGTTCCAATTGAGATGTAAACTACAAAAAATAACAAAACCACTACTAGCCTACCAAGTTCACATCCAATATAACCTAAATTATCCGATGTAAGACTTTGTTAATGTGCAGATGATAGCCTTTGTTGTCTCGTTCGGACTCTGCTAGTGTTTTAATGCTCACATCCTTTATGAGTTTATCATTGCGTTCTCCACTTGTTTCCTCCCAGAGCCATGGAAATTCGGTGGAGTTTGTTTGATGGATCGGGCCTTGGGCCAACTCGAGATAGGCCCTATTGTGTGATTCTTAACATGGGTATTGATCCAGTCCAGAACAATAACATAATCCAAATTGAATTTCAATGTGTGTAAAACCTTTATTCTTAACCAACTACATCCCATAATTCAACAGCGTAAGCATTAGAAGCCTGAATATATTTAACAATTATATTTCGAAAATTTAAAAAGTTTCGAAAGTTTCTAAATTTAGAAAGTTTTAAAATTTTCCTATTTCAAAATTTTTGAATTGTTAGAAAGTTTTAAAAATTATAAAAAAAATAAAAAGTTTAAAAGAATAAAATTATATTTTTATGTTAATTGGAAGGTGACATGTTTAAGTGTAAGGTGCATATGATAGAATCTCTAATATTGTGTTATTCTTTACATGGGTATTGGCTCAATCCAAAAACATTCTCATAATCCAAATGAAGCACAACATGCAACAAAACTTTATCTTAGCAACAATAATCATAATCCAAATGAAGCTCAACATGCACCTAACCTTTATTCTTAGCAAATTGCATCCCCTCTAGAGCATCCCTATAATTCAGCAATGTAAGCATTAGAAACCCAACATATTTAACAAAATTGTGTTATGTAAGTGTGTATATAATTTTGTTTACAGCTTTATTTAGAGGGTATACAAGTGACACACTACTAAAAAAACAAATATTTGTTTGAATTGATTGATTCGTGTAATATCTTTTAAATAATAGATTAATAATAAACAATTGTTTCATGTATGATTGGTTTTGTTAATTGTAATTTATGTACTTTAATTTTTATCATATGTACGTGCATTATAATTTTCTTTCTACTTTTATCTAGAGGACATTTAAGAGGCTCACTATTAAAATATATAATTTTTTGTTTGAAATAATTGATTGGTGAAATGTCTTCTTTAATTAATTGATCGATGGCAAACAATTGTCACGTTTATGGTTTATACAATAAATTACAGTTATTATATAATAATTTTTGTCTAGTGTAAATGTATTGTATTTTTATGTATTATAAATTTATAATTTTTATTTAAAAGATATTCAAAGATAAATGTTAATGAAATGTAAATTTTTATTTGAACAAACATAACTCAAAAACTAATATTTTAATTAATTGATTAACGATTAATATTTATCTCGTATATGATGGCTGAAATAAATTATTAATTTGTGTGTTATAGTTTGAAAGTACAAGAATAAAAAGAACAAATATGTTTGTAAATAAGAGATAAAGAGAGTATTTTGAAAAGAAAAGTTAGTGAGA
>JBBPBS010001017.1:14836551-14897913 GCA_037974835.1 Cicer judaicum
TTTTATCAGTGATTAAAAATACTAATAAAATAATTTTGTATAAACTAAAAATTTTATTTTTATTTTACATAGATTAAAAATATGAAATTAAAATTTTATAAAAATTAAAAACATATTTAACCTTAAATCAAATAGAATTTATAACAAATACCATTTGAAAAAGAGCTAGAGATAGAAGATCATGAACTCTATAATCATTAACTCAAAATAAAAATTGACATTAAGAATTTTTAGTAATTTTTAAATGTAAAAAAATTACATATAAAAAATAATTTAAAAGAATAAGAAGATAATAAAAAAAAAACCTATATTGTATAAGAATAAAAAAAATCACCAATCAATTAATTTAGAGAAAAATATGTCACATAAAAAATAATAATGGAATTTAGAATATTTTTGGTTGTTGACAAAATTTAGAATTATTGAGTGGCCGAAATTTGGAAATTGAATGATTGGTTAAGTGAGTGTGCTATATATACGAGGCTATATTGCTGAAGAGAAAATATAATTTTAAAAGTAATGTTTAGTAACGGTTTGCAGAAGAATGGACAAATATATTAAGCAAAATAGAAAACCTAGAAATTGATTTTTCCATCCGTCTTCTTCTTCGCTTTCCCTCACAACACCATTTCTCAATGGCCGCATCACAAACCCTATCTTCTTCCATTTCCAAACCCTCTCCTCTCCATTTCCCTCTCACCAACACTCGATTCTCCTCTAAACCCACTCTCCCTTTCCACCTCTCCGATACCCCCAAACTACTCTTCACCGTTTCCTCTAAAAACCCTATTTCCGACATCATTCTCTCTAATCATAACCAAAACAAAACATCCCCACACCACGATGTTTCCCTTTCTCTCTCCGACGACGATGACGACAAACCTAGAGAAGAGTGCGGCGTCGTCGGTATTTACGGCGATTCTGAAGCCTCCCGTCTTTGCTACTTAGCCCTTCATGCTCTCCAACATCGTGGTCAAGAAGGTGCCGGAATCGTTACTGTTAACGATAACGTCCTTCAATCCATCACTGGCGTTGGTTTAGTTTCCGATGTCTTCAACGAATCGAAACTCGATCAATTACCTGGAAGTTTAGCTATTGGTCATGTTCGTTACTCAACTGCTGGGCAATCCATGCTTAAAAATGTTCAACCTTTCGTTGCTGGGTACCGTTTTGGTTCTGTTGGGGTTGCTCACAATGGCAATTTGGTTAATTACCGAACTTTAAGGGCTAAACTTGAAGAAAAAGGTTCGATTTTTAATACTACTTCTGATACTGAGGTTGTTCTTCATTTGATTGCAACTTCAAAGCATAGACCTTTTATATTGAGGATTGTTGATGCATGTGAGAAGCTTGAAGGTGCTTATTCAATTGTGTTTGTTACTGAGGATAAACTTGTTGCTGTTAGGGATCCTTTTGGTTTTCGACCTTTGGTTATGGGTAGGAGAAGTAATGGTGCTGTTGTTTTTGCTTCTGAGACTTGTGCTCTTGATTTGATTGAAGCTACTTATGAGAGGGAAGTGTTCCCTGGTGAAGTTATTGTGGTTGATAAGAATGGGGTTCAATCACTTTGTCTCATGTCTCATCCACAACCAAAGCAATGTATCTTTGAGCATATTTACTTTGCATTGCCTAATTCTGTTGTTTTTGGTAGGTCTGTTTACGAGTCTCGTAGACGATTCGGGGAGATACTTGCTACTGAGAGTCCTGTTGATTGTGATGTTGTCATAGCTGTTCCTGACTCTGGTGTTGTTGCAGCACTTGGTTATGCTGCAAAAGCTGGTGTTCCTTTTCAGCAAGGGCTGATAAGGTCACATTATGTAGGAAGGACTTTCATTGAGCCATCTCAGAAAATTAGGGACTTTGGTGTGAAGTTGAAACTTTCGCCTGTTCGCGCTGTACTCGAAGGTAAAAGGGTTGTGGTTGTTGATGATTCAATTGTGAGAGGAACAACATCATCAAAGATTGTGAGGTTGCTTAAAGAAGCAGGTGCAAAAGAAGTTCACATGAGAATTGCAAGTCCTCCAATTATAGGGTCATGTTATTATGGTGTGGATACACCTAGCTCAGAGGAATTGATCTCTAATAGGATGAGTGTTGATGAAATAAACGAGTTTATTGGATCAGATTCACTTGCTTTTCTTCCATTTAATAGCTTGCATAATATGTTGGGTACTGACTCACCTAATTTTTGTTATGCTTGTTTCTCTGGGAAATACCCTGTTGAACCAAGAGAGCTTAAGGTTAAAAGGGTTGGGGATTTTGTTGATGATGGATTGAATGGAAGTTTGGAACAAATTGACGGTGGTTGGGTTCAAGCTAATAGAAATCAGAAAGAGGTGAATGCTGCTACTGGTCTTTGATCATTGTTCCTGCTACTTGGGATTTATTATTGTTACTCTTTTATAATGTTAAGGGTACCTTTGTGATCTGGTGTGGTTAAAGATGGTGTCAATCGATCTAACCACAGTGGTAGCTCCATATATCATTCAGATTCTGAAGGCTAATGCTTAATAGTGATAACTTTGGATATTTTATATGGAGTTTTTGTCATCTAGAACTAATATTAGAGTACTATTAGAACAATGTTGCATGTTTTGCTTGTTGTTTCTTTTTTCTTCCTTCCTTTTTTTATCTTCAAAACAACTTGTAATAGTACAATTTTGGATTATTTATATTTGTGCACGTTTCATCATTCTCCATTTCTTATTTTGTATACTTGTTGACATGTATATATTATTATATCTTTGTATTTTCGGTAGGTTGAAGAAAGTGCAATCAACATTTTAAACAAACACAACTTCATGTTTACTTGGTTAAATAAAATAATAGAACAATAACAATCTTGATGCATTAAAATTAATTAAAAGTTGTCTAATCTCTCCCACTAGTATATGGTTTCTAATGGGTTTTCTTTGTTGTTTTCTCTCTTTAAGGATCCATAGTTGCTTCAATTTCCGTTTACTATCAATCAAACAAAAGTCCAGGCCAAATTTCAGAACTGTTGTAGCATTTCCGTTTGCCTATTGTTCTCACGTCTCAATTCTAAAATTGCAATTTATTTTATACATTCTTATGAAATTGTCGGATACATTTTTTACGAACTTAATGTCAATTTTTTTAATTAAATAATGACGATTTTTTACAACTACCCTCGTTTGCAATTAAAAGTGAAACTAAAGTCTTACAGTGCCCAAATGAAATTATTAGGATAGACATAACCGACATATACTTTGTTATCACGTTATTTTCTTGCAAAATCCCTTTATTAATGCTTTCCCGTTAGGATTTGTTTAGGGGAAAAAACAAATTTGTAATGTTCCCCAAAAATAAAAATTTAGACCTTTTCTTGACTGTTGTGTTGTTTAGTGGATCCTGGTCCATTAATCTGTTTTGTTACTTCTCATATCATTAAGAAATGTCATTCACAAGTTCATTTCGAAGTTCTAGTTTTCGTCTTTTCTGCAATCTTCATTTCAATCTTTTCCATCCCGTGCACTTGAAGTTTAATATGGACAAGGGGTGGCATTTGGGCTCGTGTAAGTGTAACTATTTTTCGATTATTTCAAAAAATTAAAACATGTCAGAAGTGGGATTTGAACCCACGCCCTCTTTCGAAGACCAGAACTTGAGTCTGGCGCCTTAGACCACTCGGCCATCCTGACTCATATGCTAATATATTCAATGTTTTATTATTAAATAATAATTTCGAAAAAGAAATGTACATATCTTTGTAACTACCTCGAACCAACTTATCATCTGAAAGTTAAGTTGGACATCAATTAGTTTATTTTCTGTTATCCACTTAATATTTTCTATCTTTCTTTTACCAAAAATCTACTTCCAATACTTTTTTTTTTCATTTTATAAATAAACATTTTTTTAGCGATAGAGTTTAGTTAATGATCTATTGTTAAAAAATTTACTGCTATTTCAACCTAATTTTACAACTATTAGGTTCTTATAAAAATTTCCTTTGGTAATCAATAATTTTTTTTTAATTTATCATACTTTGAACTCAAAAAGTAAGACAAACATAATAATTCAAGGAAATGATAAAAAAATGATCATATAGATAATTTAAGAAACGTGCAATTTAATCTTTGCAGTTAGTTCTCTTTTTTTTAAAAAAAAAAATCTCATTTTGAAACAGATAATAAAGTTCTATTTTTTTCACCAAAATTGAAGAAAAAACTGATAAAATTCATTAGAATTATGTAAATATAATAATAGTTATAAACATAATTATTAATTTAACAAAAATATTTTTAATGTAATGAAAATTATGGACATTATGATCCATGTGGTCAATCAAATCTAGTGAAATAAAGCTCGGTTGGTATATTTTTTTTGACAAGATAGCTCGGTTGGTATAGATAATTATGAAGTTGGACCAAAAAAATGTTCGGAATATACCACTAAATAATGTTATCCTACATAAACCTAACTTATGTGCTCTATTCATGGTGGGTTAGAAATTGATGAAAGAGGAAACTTTGTCAAAGGTATATAAAATACGTGAGAAGATATGGATTAGAATACAATCCTTATCACTGTATTATTGATTCTGCCATTAAATTAATGCATTAAACCTTAGCTCAATTAGTCCCTACGAGGCTACGACCAAACGGGTATGAACAGAACAGCGAAACAATGGTCATTCTTTACCAAAAAATAAAAGTTTGTAACACTTCATCTAAATGTTACCATAAAACAAATCATGTCCAAACAATGCTTACAATTTCAGATATGTACTGAAATTAAATATGAGCTATAATAATTTTAATATAAGACAGGAATTAGGACTTGTATATGGACTATCTGTCCGAACTGTGGATAGGGAATGCGAACCATATAACAACTAAGGAGAACTTCTGTAAATATGTGAAACTGAGTGCAATGAAACAGCAGCAAATATATAAAGAACCATATGTGATCTCCAACACAACCTATTGCTTTAAGTCCGTCTTTGAGTTGGCATTACCATTCTGCTGATGCTGCTGAAGATGAATGTTTTGTTGCGATGTAGGAGGCTGATGCTGCTGTTGGAACATCATAGGGTTGACAGAATGTTGCGGAATCAAGCAGCTAGAAGGATGTGACTCCCCATTCAACTCAGCTGTAGCAATCTTCAGTCTTTGAACCTCAGCAGTAAGCGCCTCATTCAGAGCTATTAGAAGAGGATACAGGGATCAGAAGTAATAATCAGCAAAAAACAATCAATGAATTCCTACTACTAAGTACTAAGTCTAAAACTGTTTAAGTAATACAAGCAAGTGACTACTACTAGTGATTTATAGGCCTTTTAAATAAAGAAAAAACCTAGTGATTGTATAGAAATGTTGTTGACGAGATATTACGGCTTCTAATAGCCAAGAAGCGAGCATCACAAAGTATTTAAATCACTGAACTTCTGGTCGAAGTTGTGTCCCGGTGTCCGACACCGATACAGCACCAATACATTGATTATATTCAATTAATTCATTTTCTCAAATTATTACCATTGTCAACGTGTTAGTATCATATCTGTGCCAATATTTGTGTTTTCATAGCTCTACATTAACTTTCCCAGGATGCTTAATAATTTCCAAAACCAGAAGTAACTGCTACAAACATAAGGAGTTATTCAAATGAAATCTCATGTACGGTCAGTTTCAGCAGAAGGGAACAAGTGGATATGAGGGATTGAGGGCACACCAGATAGATCTTATAATGGGGTTGTAGCATTGATAGTCACCATGACTAAGTAACTTACATTAAGAAAAGCTAGCTTAAGCTGACACACAAGATATTTTTTAGCTATCCCCAAGAAATCTGAACAGAAATAAATAAGGGGCAACTTAAACCTCAGCAATGGAATCAGCAAACCCCCTCTGTTAAGCTCGTTTCGTAACCAAAATATGTTTTTTTTCTTCTTTTTCTCATACTGCACTGGAATTCTGTATTTAGCTAAACTTCTAATCATATCATATCTTTTTAATTCCTATAACCCATCTTCCAAGGCTAAACAATGACTTTATCTTGTACTGAGATTCAACTTAATATTTAGGAAAATAGGAACAGAAAGAATGAAACCTCTAACCACACTTGGTCGGCATGTCAAGAATCTACATTCTTAAAAGCTCAAGCTGTTAGTTAAAAACTCTAAATGATTTTTATGTCTAAATTAAAAGGCTCCATACAATAAAACCTCTGCATCTATCAGTTTTCAGCTTGTTAGTTTTCATCCAGAAACATAAAATGAGCTACAATGTTGCATGTTTTGCTCATATCCATGAATAAAGATACATTGAAAAGATTGACAGAAATACCATCTCGGAGTTTTGCTTGTTGTTCCATGGATTGAAGGCGGAACTTCAACTCACTATTTTGGTTGGAAAGTCCGACAGAATCTCTCTGCATTCACAACAAAGATAGCAGTATATTTAGGAGAGAAAAAAACTTTGCTTAAATCACCAAACTAAAACATACATTTATTTACAAACATAAATAAACATGTTCCCACCTGCAATAGAGTAAGCTGTGCAGAAAGTGTAGTGGCTTCAGTCTGCAAAGTCTGAACCTTATGTTCTAGCTCCGAAATATATCGCATCTTGCGTTCTTTGGACCGCGCAGCCGATTGCCTATTAGCCAAAATCCTGAAATGACACAATAAAATCAAAGTTAAAATTAACCAACCATCCATGTCTACATTGCAAATGAAGAGGTTGAAAAATTCAATTACAGCACCTCTTAGCACGTTTTGGATCAGCCATAGCAATTTCAGCAAGTTTCTCATTAGCCATAATTTTCTTCAATTCCGGGCCACTAAATTCACCATTCCCAAACTCCAAGCTAAAAGCCGCAGCTGAATTCCCATCAACCGAATTCCCTGGAGACATCAATCCAGGTGAAGGTGGAAGCTTCGACGACTCATCATTGAAATTCAACTTTCCAATAAAACTATCCATGGACACACTCCTATAGTGTCTGGTAGTTGGCGCAATATCACCTCCTGCACTTCTCTTCATCCCTTCCCTCCTCTGCATACTATCCCCACTCTCATTTACACTACTCTCAGCTTCATTTTCACTACTATCACCTCCATTAGTCTTGGTTCCACTAGCTCTACTATCCAAATCATCGCGATTATCCGTAGCAGCATTTTTGTCATCAGTTCCAGAAGAGTTAATCGCATCAATGTTATCCAAATTCATGTAAGCAGAGAAAAGATCATCAACAACTTCACCTTCAGGTGATTGCGATTTCTTCTCAATAGAACCCTCTACATTATGATTATCAACATTTCTGTCCCAACTTGTTTCCCTTTTGACCACCGAAGAAGGAGAAGTTTTCGCAACTTCTCTTCCTCTGAGAGGAATAAGAGGCGGGGAAGATTGCAACACCGTGGAAAATCCAAACGGAATATCACTGTTGGAACGCCGGTGAGATTTCCGAGGCGGTAACGGCGAATTATCGTTAACGCGGCAAGGGTTTCGAGCAAAGGGAGAAGACGGCGGTAACAGAGAGTGAGAAGTGACGTCACGATCTTCCATTGACACGTCAGCATGGTCCGTAGATGAAGAGTCGCGAAACGGACAAGGGCTAAGAGGTGGAAGGGAGTCTAGTGAGAAAAAAGAGGGTTGGGAGAGTGATCGAGTGTGGGAAGGTGTAGGACTAGTGTTATGTGAAGCTAATTGCGGCCGTGAAACCGGGATCTGAGAGTATGGTGAAATAGGTGGGATCTGGTGTGGATGAGAAGGTGGTATACCTGCTCTTTGTTGATGCTGATTCTGATGTCTACGCATTTGTGAAGGATTAAATTGCGGTATGCTTAACTGTTCCATGTGATTGTTGAGTGTATGTTGTTGCATAAAAGAAGAAGAAGAAGAAGAAGAATGAAGCCTCTGCATCATTTCATTATCTTCACTATCTCCCATTCTGCTATACTCTAAATAATTTAATTCAGATTCAACAACCGTTAATCTGAAACTTAAAAATCATAATCTTAAAAAGAAATGATTAATGGTGACGCTTGGTGTTAAATTTGTAGTTGTTTGGCGGAAATGCCGAAGGAACAGGCGCTTATCGCTCCAAGATTCACTCTATCTCTAGAACAACAACGACAAGGAAGGCCAAGAAGAAGAAAAATAAAAGACTCACACACAAACATACATACACAGTGTCTTTCTTTTTTGTTTATTTTTTTTATTTCTTTTTCTCTCTCTACTCCGCGACGATGACTATTACTACACGGATTTCATGACTACTACGCGTGAATTTAATAAGAATTTCATTTCAGCGTAATTTGCATTTCCTTCGCATTTCAATTTCATTCCGACCTCATTTGTTTGTTTTGACATACGGCAGGTATTTCTAATTTTCTTCCCCCCTTGTCCCCGCGGTTTATGTAGTAACTTTTTACCCAAAATAAACTAATCTTCTTTTTATATTTTACTTCATCACGCGCTTTTGCTAAACATTGTAAAACTAAAACGCCCATTGTATTATTTTGTTTATTTCTTATTTTATTATTTCCCGTGGGCCAATTTCTAATAAATAACTTACTTTTGGAAGGAAATAAATGCTTTAATTTGCAATTTTATGATTATGTATGTATTTTCTTTCAGAATTCCTGTTTATACCACCAATATAAATCATAAAAGGTTTCCAATTTGGCATGGGTGGGGATAAAGTTTTGTTCCGATTCTCATTTATGTGATTCTCTCTCATCTATGAAATTACTTTTCATGTTGACATAAATAGTTGCAGTATACATATATGTATTATTTAACAAAAACAAAGAATGCTAACAAAATATTATGAGTAGACAAATGCAGGTCTATGCCCCCGAAGGATATTTTAAGATGAAGAAATGTAAAAATTTTAACTTATAATTTCTGCAATAAAACTATTTGAAAGTTTAAAAACAAAATTCAGCAAAAAAAGTTATACTTTTTGGAATCTTTAATGAATGTTCTAAGGACATATATTAACAAAACTTGAAAATGAGTTATGCGAAGGCTTTTGTCTTACTCGATCAAACAATTCAGGTGCAAATATTAATCACTTAAACGTAGTAAATATTGAACTTGTTTATTAAAACTTTTTCGTAAAAAAGAAAATTATTTTTGAATTTCTTTATCTATTTATTACAACTTTTAAAAAATTAAAATCTAAAAACTACTTCAAATAAATATATTAAATGAAGATTTCCATCTATCTATTTTAGTAGTGTCTAAAAAACTGGTTTTATTTTTTATTTTTTTATATTCATTTATTTATAAAAGAATATATATTTTCACTGTAATAGATTTAATGCAACTTCTGATTTTCTAATAAAATTAAGATATGATGGAGATTAAGATAGTTTTCGTATTTTCTAATTTTTGAAGTTTTATGGTAGGTTTCAAAGTTTGCAACCATTATTTTGAGAATCTAGAAGCAAAGAAACAATAACTTATGGAGTAACTTAATTGACTCGTAATCAGGTGTTTTCAATCGCGTAGTGAAATTATTATCAATCTACAATACAATAATTTATATTTGAGGCAATCGCGAGTTGTACATGTTTCTATCATTAAAAGAGTAGTTGTTTTGCAAGAACAAGTAGTGAGTTAAACAAGTGTAACATTGTTGCATCTTTTTCGACACAAAGCAACCAAATAGAATATGATATGTGCATCAAAGATGAATGTAGCCAGTTTATTATCGCAAACACGAAATGGTTTACACCTATTTGTGATTTTCATATAGGTGAAGCATTTGAGTTATTACTGGCATTGAGTTGGATCCATGAAATGCAACTTGCTCCTATTGATTTTGAGTTGGATTATAAATTGGTTGTTGATGCCTTCAATTAATTCTAATAATTTGGATGTCATTGGTAATATTATTTGTACTCGTTGGCACACAAAAAATCATCTCTTTACATAAAGTTTGGTGGTGAGTTTTTTTTTTTCAGTTAGTGTTGAGTTTGTTAAGATACAAGAAACGATAAAGAAAAATAAAATAAAATTTTAAACTAATATATCAAACCTAACTAATAGGCAAAAAAAAAAATTCAAAATAAACTTTATTTAATATAAATTAAAGCAACACAAAAGAAAATAAATAGAAAATAATAAGTAAACTTTATTTAATATAAATTAAAGCAACACAAAAGAAAATAAATAGAAAATAATAAGTATGTTGGAACTGTAAATAACTAAGTTAGAAACTGAAAGTGTCAAAATTTCTCTAAGTTTAACTCATCTCTTGACCTATGCATAAAATATTATATACAAACATAATTTAATTGAAATAAATGATAAATATGATATAATTTGCTATTTTATCGAAAAGTAGATCCTTTTATGTTTTTTATTTTCTTTAAGTTGAACTTCTCTTTATACTTATACTTTAAATTTTAAATTAATATTTTGTAAGAGAAAATAAAAATAATTAGACCATTATTGACAAGTTTAATTGATGCACACTAACTAGATAAACACATGTATGTTTGTTGTAAACACAATTAAAAATTGTGAGAGTATTTGCTCAACTAACTCAGATATCATTTTCCTAATTTGATAAGTATCCGACATATACTGAAATTGATATTAGACTTCATGTAATATTTATATATATATATATATATATATAGATATACAAAAAAGGACTTGAAAAATCATTTATTATGTAATATATATATATATATACAAAAAAGGGCTTGATAAACCATTTATTAGACGTCTATGAGACCAAACCTTTCAAATTTATTTGAGAACATGAAATATATATGTTTAGACATCGATGTATATCAAAATATGATATATAAGTCAGTCCATTAATTTACAATTAATTTTTAGTTTATAACCTTTATATCTAAATAAGATTTTTGGATTATTTATATTATGTTTCAAATATTGCTCAGTTACAATCACTAACATGAATCCTAAAATGAATATTAAAAAATGTATTGGATATGTATCTATGTATATATTATTATAAAGCATCTTGAGCCAATAATTAGAGATTGTTTACGGTACCTAGTAAACTTTTTTGATGAGTACAACCTAATATGCTTATTATCAATTAATAAATTATTTTTTTCAATATTGAAAATGAAAAAGAACAACTAAAAATATAAATTATTTAAAATACACCATTATTATTTAATTTTGAAGTTCGTATAAACCAATATCAACAAAAAGTTAAAAACATTGATTTACAAAACTAAACAAATAAAAATAAAAATAGTCTAATAAAATATTTGAATTAGATTAGAAATATAATAAGGGAGCGAGCATGGGAGCAGGGGTTGCCGTCAATCGTGGCCTAATAAAGGGTGGGGAGTATCAGACCCCATGATATCATATGTTTTCCCAATTCATTGCAATGCCATTCTTTTGTCTTAATCACTTTCTCCCTGAGTAACTATCAACACGTGTCATCTTCTTTAGTTTTCATAGTCCACACGTGTCCCTGCCCCATGGTAAATTGTTATTCAATATAAAGAGTCAAACACTAATAATAGTACCTTCCCTTAAAAGAATAATAATAAAATATTTTTTAGTTTTTTTTTAATAAATCGATTTGAATATCTGAATAATCCATCTAAACATATAAAACATCTATTTGAAAACATAATTAAAAAGTAGAAGAAACAACCGCATGAAATAATGGCTTCTTTTTTCATTCTATGTATTTTTAAAAATCCTTATAATACACTTTTAGATGATAAATTCAAATGGAAAAAACTACCACGTAAAATAGGTACCTTAAGGCCCTTATCCGCTTTGATAAATCAAAATAAGGGCCCAAACATGGCCCGCGTAGTTAAACCATGCTCATCCCCTAATTCAATAATAATAATAATAATAATAATAATAATAAATAAGAATAACAAAAAAAAATATGTACATACAGATAAAACTGCAACTAACAACTAGTTTAACGGTTATCCAAAAACGAATATTATGTTATATTATCATTCCTTATTTTAGTATGATAAATTACTATATTTTAAAAATTTACCGTACGATGCACATGATAAATTACAAATCCTTTAAGTGTATATATTATGTTACATTATCATTCATTATTTTAGTATAATAAATTTAAATTAAAATTTAAAAATATTATCATGAAAAGAATACTATGCTATATTTTTTTAGAATTGATACCAAAACATATAACTAATCAAATACTCCGAAGATAGTAAGAGATTTGTACATTTGCTAATTAGAGATGCAAAATAAAAAATAAAAGTGGATAGCAGAGCAGTGATGTTCTATAATTTAGCAAGAATCGCCACCCAAACAGTTCCACTGTGGTCCAGCCGTGGCATTCACTGCCGGGACACCTGAACCCATTGATTTGCAAAAGATATAAATGACCAAACAATAGAAATATAAACGTGATTTGGGCAAATGAAGAGGAACATAAAACATGCATGAAAGAAGCCCAAATGCATAGGAGATAAGGGAGACAAAAATACATAAATAAGAAATATCACTTTGGACAGAGCAATGGACAAAATGAAAATAGCCTTCAAATTAACAAATATAGTGATAATGCAGCTCAACAATACTTAAATCTTTTTTTTTTCTTCCTATTGTCTCATGCTAAACATTTATCTAATATAGATAGACTCATTTGATTGTTTTCGGATCTATAAATTTTCGGTCATTTTAGATTATTTTTTGTTAATTTAAAATAAAAATTTGGTGTATGGTTTTAAAAAGAAGTATTTTGATAATTTTTTTTTAAATAAGAGTTATTGAAAAAAAAAAACCTCAAATACGCAGTTCGTTTGTGTCCTTTTTACTTTGTTTTGAAAGCACCTGTGCTCTTATACATATATATGGTTTTCTTCGGTAAGTATATATATTTTAAGCCTCAATATTTCATATTATATTAAATGAAGAATATTTATTTAGAATATTATAAATACTAAAGTTAAATTATTTTATGTACATATTTATTAATCAACAAGCAGTTTTATATGTGAAATAATTTAAGTTTATATATACTTTTCTCACAATTTAAAGTATTTTTAATTTTCTAATCCAATAAAATATATATATTATTTGCTCCATCCCGACTCAAGACAAAATAAATAAATATTTTGATTATTTATGTATTTGATAATAAATTAATAAAATTGATATGCATTAATAGTTTCTATAATAACTTATAATATTTTGTATAAGTGGTTGTAGTTTAAAATATAAGTTTGTGTGATTATAATGGTGTAAAAGTAATTTAGGAGTTGCACTTAAATAAATCATTAGATTACTTGACGTTATTTGAAAAAAAAAAAAAAAAAGTGGTCACGCTCACGCATTAGAAAGAGTCTCTATCTCTATTGAGAATGAAATCGGATCCCTAACCTATTCCTTTGCTCTCCCTACACAAGTTATAGTTAATTCCCGGCGCTTCACTCCTCGTATCATATCTATTTTCATACTTCAAATTCATCACATATAACTATGAACTTGTCGTTTATGTTAAACGATCGTCATCAAATGGAGTTTCTTCTTCTTCAATTTCTCAGAGTTGCTTGGATCGCTGCTACATTGCCTATTATCATCGCTTCCATTCCCATTCCCATTCCCAAACTCAACTGCTTCCGCCGTGTCTTGCTGGGTTTTGCAAGGAGAGGAAAAATCATGCACTCTTCTTCTCAAGTAACACCACTTTCTCTTCCACTCATTATCTCATTGCATTTTTACTACCCATTTTCATTTTTATTCATTACCATTTCTCCAATCTACAAATTTTTCATCTTTTTACTAGTGGCTACATAGTTCTACTCAAAGATTTTGATGGGTTTTTTTAAGAATTGTCATTCAATTAGTTTGTTAAAATTGAATAATGATTCAGTTAAGATGTTAGAGTTAGTTAGTTAATTGCTCTATGTTAGTTTCTAAAGTATGGTGGATACACTTTTTTCTCTTGTTATTTTATTACCAGTAAAATTGATGATTTTCTTAATATTAATAATTTAATATAATATTATTTGTGTATTTGAGTTTATTTGTTATTGTAACTGAACACAATTTTCTACACATGAGATGCATCTTCAAATCTATGATCCTATTATTTCTAAATGGTTAGATTAACATTGAAACTTGAAACATTTACCATATACTGGTTTGCAGAAATTTACTGTTCCTCAGAGATTCTTCTTGCACTTCTATGCTGGGGCTTCAATATGGACAACTTTTTTGCTTGTTACAACTTGGGTATATGCTTATAGAATGGTGACATTAGTTGCAGAACCGTTGTCTTATTCTACTATAACTAGTTACTTGACTGGAGGTTCAACTATTAGAACTGGTTCTGCTAAATTGCATCAGAGATATGTTGCATGGCAAGCTGTTTTTCTTCTTTTATTGATGGAAGCTCAAGTTCTTAGACGGCTTTATGAAACTATATATGTCTTTAATTACAGCCCTTCTGCTCGCATGCATATCCTTGGTTATCTCACTGGATGGTTGTGAGTTTTTTTTCTTAATCCTTTCTCGATCTACTTGACTTGCTATTGCTTTTTAATATTTGAAATTGTTTTTACTGTGATGAATTTTTCAGATATGTGTAAGACTAAAAGGCCTTTTTTATGCCAACAATTAAATTTTTGTTATAATTTTGCAATGAGGTCTCTTGTTTGTTGCTAATTACCTTTGGATGATGTCTTGGAAATTATTCCAAGTTATAGTTTGTACATTTTTTTTAATGTAATCCTCTAGTGCGAACAAGTTGCTATAATCAAAATCAACTGTCTATCCTATTTTGTACATGTGTGTGCAACTTATGATTCAGATTAAAATATGATGTTAGTTCTCTATTGTACAAGTTTGGCTTCTTCCTCTGCATTCCTTGACTCAACTTTTATGAGGTTATAAGCATGTTGAGGTTCTTGAAACAACCTTGTTCTAATTTCCAAATAACATTGCATTTATCAGTACATGCATATTTGATACTTGTTCTATTATACAGTTTTGTTCAATGTCGTCTGTTATTTTCCCAATTTCGTTTTGAAGCATTTACATGTAAATGTAATGACATGTGAAGTTTTTAAGATGGTTTTCATAGCTTATAATAGTTGATGTATAACTTGTGTTCAGATTTAGGACATATATGTGAGTGTTATAGAGGCACATTATTTGAAGGTTAAAACCGGTATGCGGTAACTCGGTGCATGCGATCTAATTTAATGCATTGAACTCAATAACAAAAGTAGAAGAAACAGCGAGAAGAGTATGATTCATAGGAAAGAGGTTGAAGACTGCAATTGCAAATGGTTAATTCCATTTTTTTCTACTTGTGAACTAATTGTTATATACACATCAGTAATCCTAGATAGATTTACATTGTTTCTATTTGTTGTATGTGAAATCCGAAATTCATTTTAAGATTTTACCCATATAAAGTGAATGGTTATATGTATGTTCATAGATGACTATATTGCAACAAATATTGATGGCATCATTTCCTCCACTTGTACTTCTTAGAGTTATGACTGGTTATACTCCAGCAAAAACTAAAATGGAGATGATTGATTTGTTTTCTTTTTTGAAGCTAGTTTCTACATAGCAGCACCGTTATCTCTTTGTGGTGATTGTGCATTGGATGTTTTTGACTTCTTAGCCAATCTAGCTACTGAGTTCATCGTCAAAGGCAAGAATCAGATGCCAGTACCTGAGTTAGATTTCTGGCTAATTTTAAATCCCCTCACCAAGCTTGGTTGGAAGCATTGGATTGGTGCTGCTGTTTTCTTCTGGGGCTGGATTCATCAGTATCGATGCCATAAGATTCTTGTATGCATCATCTACTCTATTGAGTTATAAATATTTGTTTTGCAAAACTTGAACAGCAAATACTTTGATCATGGCTTCTACATGCTATTTATTTTCATTTAACTGAGATTATAATACTTACTACTGGTAACACGTCATAGTACAGAGCGATTTAGGTCTCAGAAATTAAAAGTATAGTTCTTGATTTTTATTTATTTTGCTTGGGAACTTTATCCGGAACTTTGTAAACTTATCTATATGCAATGATTCTTCAAATTGAAGCATGGATTTTTAAAACAAATTTATCATCATAATATCAGGTATGATTATGTTACCTTAACATTCTTGCGATTTATTATCCCGAGAACTGAATGATTTTGCCAGGGTTCTCTACGAGATTCAAGACAAGCAGATGAATACCTAATTCCTCGCGGTGATTGGTTTGAAATCGTTTCCTCTCCACACTATCTCTCTGAAATGGTAACCCTCTTACTCTCTGTCTCTATTACTTATACAGTAATGAGCCATCTAGCTAAGCCTAATATTTGATAACGACGATGAAGGTTATATACGCAAGTTTTGTGGTTGCTACTGGTGGATCCAATCTGACAATATGGCTACTTTTTGTTTTTGTGGTAATATTTTCTCATCATATTTATCATGGTTTTAATGTTATGAACAAATTATTATTTGATTGACTTGTTTTTTGCATATTTCTTTTGTTGGGAAAAGGTGACAAATCTGGCATTTGCAGCCGTGGAAACACATAGATGGTATCGTCGTAAATTTGAAGATTATCCAAGCAGTCGGTTTGCTGTTATTCCATTTATTCTCTGAGATTGTGAGAAAGTGTAATTATCTCAAAATATCAGTAAATAACTTTTTCACTGCTCAAGATGTACATATTTAGGTTAGGCTGTTATGTTATTTATGAAAAAAGCTTAGTGTTGAAGAAATTATCTTATGAGCACTGAGTCCTTAGTTACAGTTAAGTTGTTTCAATCTTAGTTTGAGTTTTTGAATGTTTATACCTGATGGATACTCACTCATGCTAAGAATGTCTCATAATTTATAACGCTCCTTAAAAATATTTTGGCTTGAAAACTTTTTGGTTAAAAGACCTAAACTCAGACTATGGAGAGTCTTGTAATAAGTTTTACATAATGGCATAATATTAAATGGTTATTGATAATATTGTAAAATCCAGAATTTTTTTTAAATTTAATCACACTCGATTGTTTACATGAATTTGTGATATTGTTTTCTCTTTCCTTTTTATAAGAGACAACGGAGTAATAATTTAATCGATAAAAATTGATATATTTGATTAATAATATATCAATTTTTGTTGATCAAATTATAATTTAATTGGCTTTTATAAAAATGACTGTTTGAGTTAAAGTAATTAATAAATTTTAATTTATGATGAATCTTTGGGGAGAATTTGAATCCTAACTCAAATATTTATTGATTAAATTTGCTTTTCTTCACGATAGAATTTCAGATTATTACTATTTTTCTTGAGAATAGCATGATTAAAAAAAACTTGTTTCACTTATGATTCTTTGATATGATTTTTTGACTTTAATTAATGGACCAGCTAAGAGAAACAAAACTAGCCAAATAAAGCTGCAGTCAGAACTCGGAAGAGGTAACAATAGACCAAGAGATACGGTAAGGGTGAATGTGATTAAAGTATAAAGTACAATATAGTTGAATATATATACTCGAACCAAAAACTGAAATAATTTGGAAGCCTAAAAATAATATTTTAGCAGTTTGAATTGTTGTTGACCAAAAAATAAAGCAATCTGAATTGCTTTTCATATTGAATTTTGAAAACCAAATCTCATTCAATCCAACTCACGTTTGGACAAATAAAACAATCACACAACTTTTATTTATATAAGCAATAAATTAACAAAAACAGTAACCATAACAATACTATACTGTTGAGCTTACAATTGTGATTAGACTTAGGATGCATTTATAATAGTCTATTTGAGTTTACAATTGTTTGGATCAATTAAAAAAATTGTTTGGGACATATCCGGTCCACAAGCTCTTCTTATCAATCAATTTATTTTTATAAAATCTTCAAGATTATTAATGAAAACAGCTAACAAATTATACATAAATACTTAATTAAATTGTTTAACTTTTCCTTTTAGCTTAATCTTATCCTGTAATACATGTTTGAATTAGCGGTGAAAATGACATAATTACAATGAGTCACCACAATTTTGACATAAACTACACTTTAGAACTTTCAAATTCTGGTCTTAATGAAGGTCAACAAAGCATGTGATAAACCAAACTCCAAAAACAAGTTAGCACCTTTTCAATTGACCTTTCATTTTTTTCATTTATTTTAACAGAAAGCGATGAACTAAAAATGGCAGGTAGGGCCTGAAGTATTAGAGTATCTATTCTAGAGTAAAAGCCAATTTTTACTCGAGAAAATCTACAAAAGCTTATAATTTTCTTTTCTATTTTCAAAAACTTATCAACTAAACGTTCACATAGATGACCAGATGGATCAGGATGGGAGTAAACAAATGGATAAACAAATTAAGCAACAACATAGTTACTTAGTACACAAGATTTGATAAGAGCGGGTAGATAATTTTATAAGGTAGTTGCTCAAGCCGCCCCCAAATCTCGGCAATATACACTACCGGAAGCGTGTTTTCGGTTGTACATTTTCCATATTGTGAGCAAAAATAGGGAGTTGGATGAACAATCACCATTTTATAATCATTACCAAGCATAGTTCAGAAAATAACTCAAATGGGTTCTATGAATGGCCCAAAAGGCTAGCACATGCCAAATCAGAATGTCAATACAAGTCTCAAGATTGAACAACCATGATGTATTGGCATATTTCCAGGACAATGATACATGCTTACAAAGGAAGGGCATTCTCATGCGTAAAGATCTATGCCCCAAAACTTGGCCGGTTGATTAGTTCGATATTTCTTCTCCATACTACTGATAAGCTCCACGTCCTCTTTAGACAACTCAAAATCAAATACCTGGAAGTTCTCTTTCAATCTGTCCAGTTTCGACGTTTTAGGAATGACCACGGTGTTCCTCTGAATGCCCCAGCGAAGAGCAATCTGGGCCACAGTCTTTTTGTATTTTTCAGCAAGACCCTGAAATCAAATTATCGCAACACAAAGAGAGCCCTCAAATTAGTCACTTTCACCGATTTTTGGATACAATACAGCTGGAAAATACGATAATATGCTACTAATCCGAGTTGAAACTTATTGACAACTCACTTTGAGAACTTGGTCATCCAAACATGAATCTGTACCAAACCATTCCGTGTTTGCTGCAGCACCTCCCAGCGGAGTGTGGGCTGTTACACAAATCCCGTGCTTCTGACAAAATTTGACCAGAGAGTCACGCTGGAAGTACGGATGAGTTTCAATCTGATTCACAGCTGGCTTTATCTTGGAATATGCTAAACAATCTCTAGTCAGAAAGATATCATAATTGCTGCAAATAATTCTTTGTCAGATTGTAATTTCATTAAATAGAATCAAATATTTCTCAAGTCAATACCAGGAACATTTAGACCACAAAAATTATACTTAGATGGGTTATCCAACACATTCCCCATTTTATTATATTATACTAACAGCCACCAATGACAACCAAGCTTTATCCCATAAGGGGTAGGCAGTAAACTGATAATAGGTCATGTAATTTGAAACATGAGACAAGGATGAATAAACCAGCACACAAAAAAGTCTTGAAAATGTATGTACAAGTCATTCAGAGAGACCATAAGTAATGATATGATGGATTTGCATAATACTTAACTGCAAGTCTCTATTTTATTTTAATTTGATATAAGCTGCAAGTCTATAATCATCCCAAAAATAACATAACCTTGCATGCAGGAGTTGGAGGACATATTTTAAGCCGTGTGTGAATAATTAATAAAGAGATAATGTCAATCTTTCATGACACCAACATTCATGAACTTATCAAGATTGGTTGTTTTAATCTTTCATCATTTTACTATTTCCAAATTACTAGATAAAACTTATCACATAAACTAGTCATAAAAAGGATTTCCATAGAATCTACTAGAAGGCATAGTTAAGATTGCTTGCAGCACTGAAGTAGACCTGATTCCTATGCTGCGAACCAAGCCCTGTGAGACAAGATCTTCCATCGCATGCCACGTAGTTTCCAGGGATATGGTTGTATCTATGTCCAGGACCCCATCTTCACCCAAAGCACTATCAGTAGTACCAACCCCTGCACGTGTGAGGATTGTGACAATTATTTAGCACACATATGAATGTGTTTTAGATCACTTGATAAAACCATAGTTATCTATAGCAGCCAATAGTGGTGGCTGGCCAATATTCTCTAGCTGTAGAGTTGTGGATTAAAGGTGCAGCCGTTGCGACCGTAATAGTGGCGCCGCCTATTGCCCGCACAGGGGAGGGACGCTCAAAAACTCAAAAACACCCTTAAACAAAGATGTTTCAGATGGGGGCATTTTAGGTTACATTTTTTTGTTTCATTGCCTTTAGTTGTCATCTACTTGTATGTCTTGCTTAAGTACTATGACATTTTATTATTAATCATCAATAGGTCATGGGTCTCGAGTAATTTTCCAATTTTTAACATTAATTATTTAATACAGTTTAAGACATAAAAATATGAGAGTAACGGCCCTCCTGCTCTCTGCTATTCTATTATAGCATTTTTGGAATCAGCCTCTCTGCACCACTATCCGGCATTGATAACTGGTTAAAATTTCAACCATAAAGTTGATAGTTGCTAGTTTTGCTAAGTAGATAGAATGTGTAGAGGTGAACAGCAAAACAAGAGGGATGAACCATAAAAGAAATGTTATGTTAAAAGGCATATAACAGATTTGACCTAAAAGTAGAGACATTTATGTATATATCTGATTCCATGTTAATAGAATAAAGTTCAATTAGATCAATCCTTTCAGAAGCCAACAAGGATAATTTCTATACATGAACAAACAAAAAATTCAAGAAAACATAAAAAACTACACATACCAGTATGCCTTGTGGCTACAGGAAAGTGAACAAGATATAAATCCAGATAATCTAACTGAAGCTTCTTAAGACTATCTTTGCATGCCTCAACAACATGTCCGTGATCAGAATTCCAAAGCTGAAAGCAGAGATTCAAATGCCAAGTACCATTAACTCATAATAAGACAGTAATAATCAGACTCAGAGCAATCAATAACCACTACCATTACCAACAAAAAGGGCATATTTGAATTGATTTATTTGAGCTTATCTACTAGAAAACACTTGTAAAACTGATTTGTGAAAGACTAGTGGATCATAATTGTGTCTAATTAGTTGGTGAAAGTCTAAAACCTATATTAAGCCAATGTGATAGTTTTTTCTGTTTTCTGTTTTCTGTTTTTTCTGTTTTAGTTAGTTAGTTATGGTTGTAACTAACTAGAGGAAAGGGAGAAGCTATATAAGGCATGGCTTGCAACTTGCAGCAAAGAACTTGTAATGCAAGGCAAATATAGTAAGTGTTCTAAGGTCAATAATAGAGTTCAATTGAGCATAGATAAAAATTCTAAGTGCTGAAATATTGTACTAAACTCTTGGTTATTGAAGAAAGGAATAAAACAACTATCAGTGAGGACGTAGGAGATTATTGCTCTGAACCTCGATAATTCTCACGTTTTCTTTGTCTTTTATCATTTCCAATAATCAATTATGTATTCACATTTAATTTTTCTGGATTGAAATCATAACAACTTGGTATCAAGATCCTGGTTCATGAAGAAGGTATTTTCTTTCCTGAAAGATGGGTGGAGCAAAATTTGATATTGAGAAGTTTACTGGTGATAACAATTTTGGGCTATGGAGAATCAAGATGAAAGCTTTGCTGGTTCATCAAGGATTGCAAGATGCATTGCTGGGCATTTCGAAAATGCCAGCAACATTGTCTGAAAAGGATATGGAGAGCAAGGCACACAGCACCATCATTCTTTCCCTGGGTGATGATGTTCTCAGAGAAGTGCTCAAGACACTGCTACTGGTGTTTGGTTGAAGCTTGAGAGCCTTTACATGACTAAGTCTCTAACATACAAACTTTATTTGAAGAAGAGTCTGCACCAAATGAAGATGGAAGAAGGTATGTCCATTAAAGAACATGTTTCTTTATCACCAAAACTGTTCTTGATTTAAAAAGCATTGATGTTGAAATAAGTGAAAAAAGATCAAGCAATCATGTTACTATGCTGTCTGCCACCTTCCTTTGAAAATCTTGTGGACACAATGATGTTTGGGGGAGAAACTGACTTTGAAGGAAGTTAAGGTGACTCTAAATGCAAGAGAAATGAAGAAGAAAATTATTGATATAAAAGGGGAACTAGTGATGTTGAGGGGCTCTTTGCTCGAGGAAAAGCTGAAAAGAAAGATGGTAAAAACAAGACCAAGAAAACTTGTTTTCATTGTCATAAAGAAGGGCATTTTCGTAGAGATTGCCCTGAAAGAAAGAAGCAATATCATGGAAATTACAAAGATGAGAACGTTGTTGCTGTAGTTGCTGATGAATATGAAAGCAGTGATGTATTATCAGTAACTGAAGAACCATGCTGGAATCAATGGATTCTGAGTGCACTTTCCACATGACACCCAATCTAGAATGGTTTGATACTTACAACAAAACTAATGCTAGGAAAGTTCTGATGGGAAACAACATGGCCCGTAAGGTGGTTGGAATTGGAACTGTGAAGATCAAAATTGGTGATGGATCAACTAAAATTCTCTCTAATGTGAGGCATGTACCTGAACTGAAGAGAAATTTGATTTCCTTTGGTATGCTGGACAAATGATATTTCTATCACTAACTCTGCCAGCTTAATTTCTATCACAAATGATATTTCCACAAAGATATGGCATTGTAGATTAGCTCATGTTAGTGAAAGGGGTTTGGAAGAATTATATAAGCAAGGTTTGATTGGTAATGGAAATTTTGAGAAGTTAGAATTTTGTGAGTTTTGTCTTTATGGCAAACAGAAAAGGGAAAAATTCAATACTAGTACACACACTACAAAGGGCATGTTAGACTATGTTTATTCAGATATATGGGGACCTTCTAGAGTCCCTTCACTTGGAGGGGTCGGATTCTTTATAACCTTTATTGATGACTGATCAAGAAAGGTGTGGGTTTACTTACTGAAGCACAAGAATCAAGCCTTCAAAAGTTTCAAGCAATGGAAGCCACTGGTGGAGAAACAAACAGAGAAGCTGGGGATAGCCAAACATAAGACAGTGAGACTAACACCCCAACAAAATGGTCTGACTGAAAGGATGAATCCGACCATTTTGGAAAGAGCAGGTGTATGCTGACCAATGCTAAACTTGACAAGAGATTCTGGGGAGAGGCAGTACACACAACCTATTACTTGATCAACAGGTCACCATCTGCAGCCATAAGTTTCAAAAGGCCTGAAGAAATATGGATTGGCAGAGCACCCAGTTATGAGAATCTTTGGCTGCACTGCCTATATACACGTTGTTAGAATATTAGAAAATATCTTTTATATTATATTAGAGTATCTTGAGTTATTTTTAGAGAATCTTAGAATATCTCTCATTATTATTATGATTTATTCCTAATTTAGGATTTAGTCTATGTTTCTCTATAAATAGAGATTAGTATTGAGTCTATTGTAATGAAGTCAGTATTAAGCTATTATCAATAATATTCAAACCCTAATTATTTTCTCTCCTCCTTTTCTCTAAAATCCCACAACTTCAACATGGTATCTAGAGCCTATTTCGATCCTCCTTGAACGATTCCACTTCTATTCCGCTGCCGAATTCCCAACAGTTAGGGAATATATAGTTTCTCTTTTCCAACATTCCAACACGTTTCACTCGTTTTCTGTTCAGTTTGCTATTGTTGTCACTGCCACTCTTCTGGCAAATTTTCCAGCAAACAGCGTCGTCATCTTCAGATCAGGTCATGCCCGAAAGCGCGTCGTCAAAAGCCGACACATGCGCTCTCACGCGCTGCTAATCTCTCCTGCGAGTAGATCTTACGCGCCACCGTTTCCACAGTGTGTGACGACACGTTTTGACGCCTCTCAGTTGGTGCTTGGTCAGTCAATCACGCCTCAACCTCGAGGTTTTGAATCTGCCCAAGTATTCTAGTTTCGGGCAACGATTACACCTACTACCTTCAAGATCCCCGCCATCTCCTGCTGCCTTCCATCTGTTGTCGCTGCTGGAAAAGTATTCCAACAAATTTTCTGAAACAACCATTGTCTCTTCTGTTTCGGATCCATTTTCTCACTCCGTTGATCGATCATGGCTTCGTTTCATTAGAGTTGTGCTGCTTCCTCTTTGGTGTGTGTCATGCAATTTAGTTCTTACTAATAGATTATAACAGTGGCTTTTATTCCCACCGACGATCATTCCGGTGGTGTCCTTTTTCCCACAGATGAATCATATTAGTGATGACTTCTTCTTCCATTGATGGTTATTTTGACGATATCTTTTATTTTCATGACTCACACTTTAGCATGACAATTTGTCCCAGATGCACTGGCCCTATCTTTGTACCAGATGTACTGGCCTTGCCTTTCTCTCCTTGAAGCATGCCTCTCTCTCCTTGAAGCAAATTCAAGTTTAAATATTTTGAGTCTCTGATATTATTGGTTTGAAGCTTCCAAATGCAGTTTTTTAGAAGGACGGACCTTGCTTTGTTCAACTGCTTGCCATGAATTTCTCTCATGCTGATGATCATTCCGACTATCTGGCTAGGCTGTATTTATAGCAATTTTCTCCGACTTCACCTGCATCCCTGAGTTGCCTTTCCATCTTTTTAAACTATTTTACGGAGCAAAACATTGTTTTCTTGTAACAAGCTAAAACTTAGTAAGCTTTAACTTGAGGGGGAGTGTTAGAATATTAGAAAATATCTTTTATATTATATTAGAGTATCTTGAGTTATTTTTAGAGAATCTTAGAATATCTCTCATTATTATTATGATTTATTCCTAATTTAGGATTTAGTCTATGTTTCTCTATAAATAGACATTAGTATTGAGTCTATTGTAATGAAGTCAGTATTAAGCTATTATCAATAATATTCAAACCCTAATTATTTTCTCTCCTCCTTTTCTCTAAAATCCCACAACTTCAACACACGTGAATGAAGGAAAACTTGAGCCCAGGTCTAAGAAAAGATTCTCCTTAGGCTATCCTGAAGGAGTAAAAGGTTACAAGGTTTGGATCACTATATCAAATGGAAGAAGAGCTATAATCAGCAAGGATGTTGTTTTCAAGGAAGATGATCTGCTGGAAGCTGGAAAACCAAGCTCAACTCAAATACAGGAAAATGATCAAGTAAGCCAAGGAGCACAAATTAGATAATAATAGTTTAACTTTATTTTATCATTTGTTATAGAAATAGTTTATACAAAAGCATTTATACAGTAAGCTTATATTAGATAAACTAGTTGGTTGGTTACACTTGTTCGTTAGTTAGTTGCATTTACTAGTTGGTTACACTCGTTCATTAATTAGTTAATTATTTACATTTGTTAGTTGTTCTCATTGTTAATTAATATAGGCCTTATTGTAACTTGATGTAATCACTATTCTCATCATCAATACATTTTTCAATATTATATAATAGTAACAGTTTATGCTATAACTACTCTTTTAATTAAGGTGTTTATCCAATCCGTGTCAGTGTAACAAATAAACATAATATAATAAGCAAGATTTGTTGTAAAATTGACCTTGGTGGTAATGAAAAGGTCCTCCCTCTTCACAAGGCCACTGTCAAAAGCCTCTTTAAGCGCATCTCCAACTTCTAATTCGTTCTTGTAATCAGCTACAACACATCACCCAAAAACAAAAAGTTTACATGATTACAGGAATAACTAATTTTTTTAACAACGTTTTCATAATTTAATAAACTAGATTGAAATCCAAGTAAGTAAATATATCCAAAATTGAAGGAGTAAAAGAAGGATAGCAATACATACCAGCACAATCAAAATGGCGATAACCGATTTTGATGGAATTGAGAATGAGGTCTTTGATTTCTTGCCCTTGAATGCGCCACACTCCAAGACCGATGATAGGCATCTTAAAGCCACTGTTCAGTGTGATTGCCATTTTTGCTTCTTCCTCTTCGCTCTCACCTATGCAAGTAACTATGCCCCACCTATGCTCCCTTATAAACAATATATGGGCTTGAAATATCGGGCCACTATGTCGGAATAACCCAAGCCCATTTATCAAAAACTGCATCAAAATTGTTCTTACCTATAATAATTGATATATCTTAATGTTAACATTATCTTATATCAATGTCAATTAAAACTATTGTTATATTCTCTTAAAATATTATTTAATTTATATATATTTGTGCATACATCAATCACTGTTATTAAAATATATTTTAAAAAATAAAATTCATTCAAAAGCTAATATAAGAGTAGTACAATCATATTAATTATGAGATTCAACATTTCTAATCCATATTTTGAGATGAAAAAATTAAAAATATATTAATTGTACACATAAATGTTTCATAAACAAATAAAAATTCATTATACCAAAACTATAATGTTAACCACCTTTATCAAAATATATATTGCACTTTGTTATTTATTTGCAGTTAAAATTATGTATTATTCAATGATATTAAATAACGGTATACAAAAAAGAAAAAAATTAATAAAAAAATATCACAAAATAGGAAATATAAATAAATATATAAAATCTATATTTAAATATATTTTTTATTTGTAAAAAATATTTTATTAATAATTTTAAATTAAATAATGGTAAATAGTTTAATATTAATATTGTCTTCCAAAATGTGAGAGATTAAAATATCATTCAATAAAATTATTATCTTAAAGTTTTAGATAATTTCTACACATTTTTGTATGACATTCTATTACTTGTATTTTAATATATCCCATTATTGATTGATATTAATTTTTTTACAACAATGATTGACACTTCCTTGTCAAATATTATTCATGTATTTTGATGTTTATTTTAACTTTTATCAGAATTATATTTAACCGTTAGAAATATAATATTAATATTAAATGAAGTGTAAAGTGATACTGTAATTTATTATATATATATTATAGTCAGTCTTTTACAAGACTACATTAATGTTAAAAAATGGGTACATTTTGAAGTTTACAATACACAAAAAATATGCAAAGAAAGATTTGAAGTTTTCCGCTTCGTAAAAGGCGAGTGTGCATAATAATATTCAATACATTAGTTATTTAAAAAAGTATATATAGAAGTGACTTTTATGAAAGTCATTTTAAAAAATAATAATACTGTAAAAATTATCTTTTTAGTTCATATTTTTCCATTAAAAAATAGTCCAAGACGATTTCTATTGTTATTACCACAATAATCATATTTACAAATATTTTTCTTTTCAAATAACTTTATAGTTGTTGTTGTAAAAATTATATTTACAAGGAAAATTCTAATACTTTATCCAATTTTTTCTAAGCGTCAATTTCTTAAAATTATCTTTAATTATTTATCATAAGAAAGACAAATATAAATTGAAATAATTAATTAATTAAAATATTATAAATAAATAATTTTATAAAAAATAACTAAATTTATAAATTTATTTTATTTAATTTATAAAAAAATAATAAATACAATAATAAATTTATATAACTACAAGTTTTTGAATTTAATTTAAAGACAAAACGTCCACATAATAATATCACAAGCTGTAAAATTTTAGGACCAAAATTTATTAGTTTATCGGGCATGTGTAAATAACATAAAAGTGGTAAATTATTGGAGTAAGAGTATTAATGTAGGAAGTATGATTAACAATTTTTAAGAAGATAAACCAAGCAATACACACATACACACATACACGACGTTATGACAACTGGACTTAGCTTATTAATCCGGGTTCGGATCCGGGTCCCAAACCACAGGGCACCCGAAGATTTATTAATAATAAAATTAACTAACTATAAATAATGGCAAAGCAATCAATCACCCACGTTCAATAACCTTCTTCCTCTACCGCAAAAAAGAGATCGGAACCTCTCTTTCTCAATCAGAATACCCTTGTCCGTAGATCAGATCTATTCTACTTCGTTACAGTAGATATGGCTCCATTCAGCGGCGATGAAACGGCACCGTTTTTTGGCTTCCTTGGAGCCGCAGCTGCCCTCGTCTTCTCATGTAATTCAATAATCCCTAATTTTCTCAATTAGATCTGTTTTCGTCTTTTCTCGATCTCTTTTCAATTTCTCTCTCTCTCTCTTTTTTTTTTTTTTTTTACTAAATTTCAATTTTCGATATGTTTTATACGCAGAGTCTTCTCAAATTGTTTATGACTTTCGCTTGCGTTTCGATCGTTTTTAATAGTTTGAATAGCAATTAACTTGATGCAGGATCTTATTTATTTTATTTTAAAATTAATCTTATATATCGTCGTTATGGAGTTCAGTTGTGCTTTCATATTTTCTGTCGAGTAACAAATTTGTTGGATTTAATATAAGCTACTGCAAATCATAGATATTAAATTATGAAGTTTTATAAAAATATTCTCATGAACAAGTAGTGATTTCTCATAGTTATAATTTCTGTGGATCTTCATTGTTTTGAAAATCGAGGTATTGCTTTACCTTGGTTTGGAACTGTTGAATTGTTTTAACTTGTGAAAAAAATTTGAGATTGTCCATTTGACTAGATCTGTCTTGATTTATGTTTATGATACTTTGAATTGAATTGATGGATGAAGGTATGGGAGCTGCCTATGGCACAGCAAAGAGTGGTGTGGGAGTGGCTTCAATGGGTGTGATGAGACCGGAGCTCGTGATGAAGTCTATTGTACCTGTTGTTATGGCTGGTGTTTTGGGTATTTATGGTCTTATTATTGCTGTTATTATCAGTACTGGGATTAACCCCAAGGCTAAATCTTATTACCTTTTTGACGGTTATGCACATCTCTCCTCTGGTCTTGCCTGTGGGCTTGCTGGGCTCTCTGCTGGCATGGCTATTGGTATTGTTGGTGACGCCGGTGTTAGGTATGATTCTTCTACTTTAGTAATTGAGTTGTATGATTAAACTTGAAACTGGTTTTTAGATGACTTCTTCCCTTTCTGATTTGCTCTGATGATATACTGAAGTCTAGAATTTCACTTAGATATGCATTCTATCTGTGAACACATGGGTCCTGACTTCTCATATTTACATTGCTCAATTGTTTTCTTTGGGTATGTTTGAATTGGTGGTATAGAGTGGAATGAAGTGGAATTGAATGAAATGGGTTAACATCCATTTTTTGAAATCTAACTAAACTATTTCATTCTATTGCAACCTATACTACCAATCCAAACTTTTTCACAATCTACTATGGTATGATGATCCTTGATGGAATGTGTATTTTACTTTTACTAGCCTGCAATTGTGGTCAATATGATACTGGGATATGTTTTGTCTATAATCATTCCTAATAAATTTATTTCTTTGAATAATTAATCTCCTTCTGCAGAGCCAATGCACAGCAGCCAAAACTTTTTGTTGGAATGATTCTTATCCTCATCTTTGCTGAAGCTCTTGCCCTTTATGGTCTCATTGTTGGTATTATCTTGTCGTCACGTGCTGGCCAGTCTAGAGCCGAATAAGAAAACAGCTGTGTTGCAAAATATTCTTTGACCACCAACCTTCTTATTAAGAGGGTGTGGGGTGAATTTTTAGTTGTGCGGTTAGTGATGTGTTTGGACACCACTTGCGATATTTAACAAATACTTGTGAAAGCAATAGCTCCACCTGTCATTTGATGGTGTTTGTATAAGTAGTCTATCTTTTGCTTAATAAAGCTTTTGAAGCTTCGTTCCTTTTTTATTTTGAAATGTGTCATGC
Organism: Cicer judaicum; assembly: GCA_037974835.1. NCBI lineage: Eukaryota > Viridiplantae > Streptophyta > Magnoliopsida > Fabales > Fabaceae > Cicer > Cicer judaicum. The sequence goes on from JBBPBS010001017.1 coordinate 14,866,241, forward strand.
CATATTATATGAGCCTTCTTTGTTTTTGCTACCGCTGAAACTAGTGCTTGTAATGATTTAGTTGCAAATAGAACTTGTATGCATTTGTTGATCTTTTCATATTGGATGCAGGCTTACTGCCAGATGTGGCTTTTACAGTATTATTATGACCTTTTAACAACAGAAAAGCATTTATACGTTGAGGTCATATTCTAAATTCATAAGATTTTGAACCATTTGATTGTTAGTGAGATGAAAATATGAAATGAACTTGACTGAAATTTTAGTCGGCAAGCAAACTTTTGTATGAAGGTGCTATATAGTAGTATTTCTAAGTTTCCCCTCCCCCCCAAAGAAATACAAAGAAATTACTTGGCAGGCTAAAATGTCAAGAAAACCAGATTATGAATGGCAAGAAGAATTGTCAGAGGGTCGAACTAAGATCTAAGGGGGGAAGATGAGAAGTTTAACTAGATTGATGTATGCCTCTTTTAAGAACCCTCGTTATTCTTGTGTAATTCTTCAATTTTCTGAACCTCTTCACGTCTATGTGATATACGTGGTGTCACCTAATCCATTAGATAGTTAGTGTTTTTTGCGGCCAGATGCTATAAATAAGTCTGAGGGAGGATGTTTTATTCACTTTTGAACCTTTGGTCACGAGCTCTGTATGACATGATGTGTGTGCTTCGTTTGGCCCTAATAGTCGCTGTCTTTATTTGCAATGCCTTTTAATGTTTGTGTTGAGGTTTTCATTCTAATATTTTGAATTTACTGCTATATTGGTTGTTCTGGAGAACATTAGTGATGTATTGTTGGTATGACATTGTTTGTCCCAGTCATTTCTATGTTATTAATAAATGTATTTTTTGTCTTTGCTAAAACCAAAAAAAATAATAATAATTAAACGGTCGAAAATTGATTATACAAGTTTATTATGGTTTCGAGTTCCATTAGTGCAATGGAAAATCCTCTGGCTTCACCAAGTTTTTGAATTATTATGCCGGTAATGAGGCGGGGTTAGGTGTAACCTTCTGGGTTTCATATATTTAGTTTTGGGTTTTGTGTGCGATATGACATAATAGCACTTTTATCATATTATTTTTTGTTAGGTATTGACTTATAAAATATTGTAATAAAAATAATATAAATAATATTGATTAAATTATATAATTAAAAATAAGAGTATTGAAAATTGAAAGAGTCAATTTTAGATGTCAAGACATCATTATTGAATTGTTAGAATTTTTTCTTGCTTCTAAATTGATTATTGTGCGTTTTTTTTTTTACTAATCGATTAACATTAATCAAACCGATCAAATTAAACTATCACAAACAAACTCGTTATTCCACTCTTTTAATTGGAATTTTAATTATAAATGTTGGCTTACCACCAAGAGAAAACTCTATACTATAAACTTATTTTTCTAAAATAAAAACACAATGCTGCCGTTAGAGAACGGCATTCTTTGAAAAATCCACTCTAAACATTTACTCGCATAACTTTTTCAAGCCTCAATCATTGTCAACGATAAGATTTGAAAATTATTTGGTAAATTCGTTACTCCATTTTGTTTTATTTTGTTCTTTGGAATTACAGCTATTTTTCTAAAACTTTGTTATTTGAATTATGATATTTCTAAGTAGTATAGTAGTATATTTTTTTCAATCAATTTCTTCAATTTACGTTTTGATTAATTAAGTTATGAAGTGGACTTGACTCTTTCGTATGATAAATACATGGAACACACTATTAAACACAAATACAAACATAAATTTTTGTGGTTCTACATAATCTCTCTCTTCATTAAATTTTTCTTATTTTTTTTTACTTTATCTTTTTTGTCTCTTTTTTTTCATATTTTTTTTTGTCTTTCTCTCCAAAAATAAACACATTCATCTTCCCTTTCTTCCATTTCCTCCTTTTTTTTTTTCTATTTATTTACAAATTTTAATCAAAATTTTTATGAAGTAACTTGAACAACTTTATCTCCTCACTTGCAAGGTAACTTGGTACATTGTTTGCTTAAATACGATTTTTTATTTTTTTTGATTCATACACGTTTTCTGGGTTCATACCTGATTTTTCTGCTTTTGGTGAATAATATAAATATTATTGGTTAATGAAGTATCATAGGTGATTAATGACTTATTTTTGTCTAAAAATTAGAGTTGTGAACTATTAATCAATCTGTTAATTATTTTTGTCTAAATATTAAGTTTCATCACTTTTAATTAATTATGTTAATCAAATTTGAAATGTTAAGTTTCATATTATGTGATTAGCAGAGTTTAAATTATGGGTCTTTCTGATTTTTTGTTTCTGGTTAATAGTGTAAATATTATTGGTTAGTGAAGTACAATAGGTGGTTAATGATCAGATTGAATTATTTTTGGTAGTTTTTGTTGCACTATCAATTGAAACTTCATGGATTGTGGTACTATTGAAGATGAAGGTGAAGTAACAATGTCGATTTACAAGAAAGGGGAGTTTGAATTGTAAATGTGTCTTTTAAAAATTCCTGTTAAAACTTAAAAAAACAACTCAAGAATGATCTTGGTTATGAAAACAGAAAACGGATAACGTTCTTGGTTTGTGTTATAAAACAGAGAACGTTCTTAGATTAGCAGAAAATTAGTTTCTATTTTATCTTAATTGATCAATGTAGTATAATAAAGAAAAAGATAGGAAAGAGAATACCACACAAAGATTTATCCTGGTTCACTCAACGTGGGTTACGTCCAGTCCTCACACTGTGAGATTTTCCACTAAGTGTTTAAAAGCAAGGAACCTTCTTGATCTTACAACACCTATTCTAGATCAACCTTGATCTAATTTAATCTCTATTAATTTCCACCCAGAAAGCAATAACAACACCTATCTAACCTTGATAGGAAGCAATCTTAAACAAACTATAAAGAAACTCTTATAGTTTGAGTTTTTACAAATGGATTGATTTTGACAGAATCTGATCTTGCTCAACTCTTGTTTGAGAATAGATTCTTTACAAAGGATCTAATGATAATTTCGCAAACTGATATATGAGTATGCAGCAGCAGCAGTTTCACGAATTGCAGAAAATGGTATTGCCTCTGTTTTGTAGAATTTCAAGCTTAAGTGTGATTGTATTATGGATTTCTCTTCACTTGAATTTCTTGCCTTCATACTGGATAATAGCCTTCTATTTATAGGCTGAAGATGTACTGGATAAGTACGAAAGAGCTGTTGGAGAGGCCATGCTTTTCTGGTTTAAGGCAGTACTTTTGAATAAACTAATCATGCTATGACATAGCCTTTTTTCACTTTTGGATTTAGCATTTAAAGCAGTCATGTACTTTTCTGATAGTGTCCTTGATGTTTCTTCATTGATCTTTGATGATACATTCTCCATCTTGAGTCTTGAGTGCAGTTGGAGAAGATTAGAAGCGAATTGCAAGCTGAAACAGAGAGAATGCAATGTTGCTGTTGATGTGTAGATAAACGGAGAACGTTCTTGGTTTTTGAGTGAACGTTCTTGAGCTTAAATAATCATTCTGGAGCTCCTGTTTTGATCAACCTGGATTTCCTTTGTAATTTCCTTGTCATATGTCAAGATTGATTGAGTTTTCTTGACATTTGAATTTTTGGAGTTCTTCAAGCTATCATGACTTTTGTCCAACTTTGAGTCCTTTTAACTTTGAGATCAAATAGCCTTTTTGAGCTTGGATGAAACGTACTTGTTCCTTGCCATGTACTGATTAGATATGAACAAATTTCCAGGGCAAACTCTTTGATAAAGATGTAGAAAAAGCTTGAACAACATGCTGTGATGAACTTTTTTGAGGCTGAAGTTCTTTCTCTGTTATAGTGTTCTTGTTGCTGTTTTCTTTGCTTTGTTTGATTAAATTCACTCAAAAGTACAAGTTAAATTAACATAATATTTAGAATCATAATTAACATTCTTAATTAACTTTTTGTTTGTTTTCATCAAAACATTAAATTGCAATTTTGTCTCAACAATCTCCCATTTTTTGATGATGACAAACATGTTAATTTAGATTTTAATTTTGATTCTAATTTTAATCAAAGAGAGCTTAAACGCTCCCCCTCAGAATATGCTTCATGTTTTTGAGCCAACATAAAATCTAAAATAATTCTCCCCCTTTGTCAACACAAAAAGATTGGGGAATACAAAGGAGATGTATACTACACATAGTAAACAATGAGTAGATTCCAGTTTTAAGAAAAGTAACATTTTCTAAAAAACTCCCCCTTAATATTTTGAAATTGATATCCTTTAAAATTTCAAAATTCCAAAACCCAAGCAAGATGTCTCTTTGCTCTTTTGCCTTCTTTGACAACATACAATATTTTAATTTGAACATGATAATGAGTGCAAGGGAAGCAAAATGAATGTGATATCATGCCAAGTATAATTTCTCTCTTTACAAAACATTTTTATGCTAAAATAAGTTTGTATTTATCAAAAACAATCAAAGAGATTTGTTCACATAAAAAATGATTTTAAGGACATAAAAAGGAGAATTTTGAGTTCCATGAATGAATTAAATCATGATCAGAATATACCTTGATAAGATCCAAAGAAGAGGATAATGTGAATATGTGCTTCTTCTAAAGGACAACCATTTATACTTGTTACTATTTCTTTGATCTGATGGCTGAATTTCATCAAGACTCAAGTAGCAGCAGCTTTGACACCATATCCTTCCAATTTAGTTCTTCCAATAATTTGATCATGAGATGTTTTTGGAGGAAAGGTCAATAGTGAGATGTGTGTAGGAGTGCCAATACTAAATGGTTCAAACTCATTTAGAAGTTGTTGATGTTTTTTTTTTCAACCATATCATCTTAATAGAAAACATTAGATTTGATTGAATGTTGCATATAAGCTGTTAAGAACATTATGAAGAATGTTCAGCTTTTCTACAGAATATTTTACTCTTCTGCAGAATTTTCTGCTCTTCTGCAGAATTTTCTGTTTTTCTAGAGAATGTTTCTATCATTGGCCGAATATTCTGCTTTGCTGGAGAATGTTTCTCTCTTCTGCAAAATATTCTGCTTTTCTGCATAATGTTATGTTCTTCTGCACAATGTTCTGATCTTCTGCACAATTTTCTGCTCTTCTGCACAGTGTTCTGCTTTTCTGCAGAATGTTCTGCTATTCTACATAATATTCTGCTCTTATCCATAAATTTCTACTCTTCTGCACAATGTTCTGCTTTTGTGGAGAATGTTTCTATCTTCTGCAGAATGTTCTGGTGCTGCTTCCAGAATGAACCTTTTTGCTTAAATTGATCATTCTCTTGGATTTTGTCTTTATCATTCTCCAGCTTTTAAAAGGATAATGAAACAGAGACTGTTTATTAATCTCGATTTCCTGGAAAGCATTTTGTTGCTGCTGTCCATAATGTTCTTCTTCTTCTTCTTCTTCTTCTTCTTCTTAATAATAATAATAATGTATTTGAAACGAAAAACACAAAAATAGAAACATAAAAAATCAAAAAATCCTACACGAAGAAGCTAAAATAGAAACGAAGAAGCCAAAAATAGAAACCCTAAAAATAAAAAATCCTAAACGGAGAAGCAAAAATAGAAACCCTAAATAAATAACTAAAAACCCTAATGATATGGAAAAGCAAACTTACAATGAGAATTCCAACAAGCGAAACCGAAAACCGAGTGCACAGATCGAATATGGAGCAAATGAAGAAAACGACAAAAGATCGGCAGAATCGAATGCAGCAAACGAGTGAACGACAGAAAAATCAGATGCAATCGACAACGACGAAGATAGAGAAACAAAGAAAACAAAATGGATAAGAAGAGAAAAAGACAGAATAGTGGAGAAGAAGATGGAGAAGAGAGATAAGAGAGAAGGAGAAAGAAAGGGTTTCTGATGAATAGAATAAAAATCATTAAAATGACTAAAATGTCTCTAAGTATGTATACGTCTTTATATTTGTATATGTAGACGGTATATGTATTTAAATAAAATTTCTCATACATAAAATTATTAATTTAAAAAATGGATGTCTTCTAATTCTTAAGATTTTACACATCCACAATTTACATGTTAGATATAGTTGTGGTGATAATCAACTCCATTATTTATAAAAGTGAGTTCATCTTTGATTTATGTTGATGGTTTGATAATTTTAAGAGCTCTAATTATAGATCACTTTATTTTTGTAATTGAGGTATTAAAAATAGTAACATATTATATATATAATTCGACTTAAATAATCTATAAAAAAAAGCTTAAAAGAAAAATCTAATTTAATTAAATAATTTAGTGCCTAAATTAAATGAATGGTGTCTTTGATAATTCATTTTGGGTTTATATAGTTGTCTCCACATGCACACATCATTTAATAGCAACACTTGATTTTGCTTCAATGTACGGTTTTTTAAAATTGATAATAAGTCTCCCACAAAATCTTTTAGTTAAGAGACTTTCACTAAATATAAGGGAAAGTTACAATGATAATAAAAAATAAGAGAAGCTTTAAAGAATAATTCTTTTAAGATCATAAACACAAATCTAAATCATTTAAATTTGGTCCTCTCTAAGGGCTTTACAATGGAGTGTTGTTTGATAGTTAATTAAGTTTGGTGGGAAAGTGTAGATAAAACGAAAAGTCCTTATTATAATTTAACTGATTTTCAAAACAAACCCCTTTTAGAAACAAGTGGTGGATATGGAAATTGTGGTTGTTGTGGCTCTAAATTAACCACGAAACAAGAAGAATAATCTTAATGGAGTTCAATACAACACTAACTAGATGTTGTTTCTAAGGTGCAGGCAACAAAACCGTGCATAGCAAACAATGTTAATGGAAATCAGTGGAGCCACTGCTATGGCTTGTTCTAACACCCTCTCTCCTTCTCTTCAACTTCCTCCACCCCTCTTTGTAAGCTTCAATTCTTCATTTTCATTTTCATTTTCATTTACGTTTCATTGCATTGCTCACTTACCCATTTCATCTTAATAGACTAGGGAGGCTCGGAGGTTCAGGGTTTGGTGTGTCTCTGATCAAAGCTCCAAGGTATTTTCTATAATTTGGTGTTTTCATTCTGATTTTACTTCTCCTTTTCAATGCCGTTTGGTTAAGTTTTGCTTCATGCTAAGGTGTTTACTGTTTACTCATTATTTTTTATTTCTTGGGGATTTAACTATCATACTGAGTGAGTCTGTTCTAGTTGTTAATTTGTCTGCTATTAATCAAATTAGGCTTCTTTTTTAACTTAATTTAGCAAACCTAATTCTAGGTTAGGGTTGATATAGTTCTTAATGTTTCAAGTACATTGAAGCACATGATGCTACCAAGTACATTGAAGCTTAACATTATTTCAATTGAACATTACTTTAGTAATTTGCATTAATAATATTATTTCTTCAGGATCATCATTGATTAAACTGTTTTTGCAGGGAAATCAAATGATCATATCTGTAACTGGAGCAACAGGTTTTATAGGTCGGAGGTTGGTGCAAAAGCTTCAAGCAGGTGAGGCCCCATCTAGTTCATCGATATATAACATTTTCCCAATGCTCTCACATATATCCTTTATCTGTTTATCATGGAAGAGGCACTGGGGTTGTACTGTCGTGGTCATAGTTCCTCTTATGCTGTAAAATATATATAGTGTTATAGATTTCAAGGCTCTTGAGTTAAAAGACTGATAAATAGTTGCATCATGTGGATAGCCTCCTTAATTATGTCATTACTCTGCAAGACGTATCTGTAGAATCCTGGGATTTTGTTAGATCTCATGTGCCTGTTTATAGCATTGGAACTCTCAGCTTCTTATTGGTAAACAATTAAGCTAATTACTGTTCTTACTTCCAATCTTTGCAGAAAATCACAGCGTTTATGTCCTGACACGCTCTAAATCTAAAGCAGAACTAATTTTTCCGGGTAAGAAGGTAATAAATTAATATAATAAGTTGTAATAATCCTCACATTTTGCAACAATATGTACTCACGTAAACTTGTTTACCACTGTAAGTTTATCCAAGAGATCAAAATGACACCTAAATTCCACTTACCTTCAACTTATAATTACCATATTTGTTGTTGATTTTAATTCATATATAATTTTTATTCCGCAAAGGATACTCAAAGTCAAATATATACTCCACTTTGAATTTAACTGGTTAACTCTTCCTTTGTATTTCCAGTGAAAGACTTTCCTGGGGTCAAGATTGCAGAGGAGCCAGAATGGAAAGATAGCATTCAGGGTTCAACAGGGGTTGTGAATTTGGCAGGATTGCCGATAAGTACCAGATGGTCTTCAGAGGTTATTGCCATGTTTTTATTACTCCTGCTATTTAAATGATTTATACTTGCACCTCGTTGGTGGTTAACTTTTGCCTTGACTTAGAACTAATTTGATTCTTTGTTTCCTAATGGCTAGTTAATCTTTATTTTCTAGTTATGTAGGAAACCATGGCCACTTTACATTTTTGGAAGTTTTACTGAAATAATAAAATTAATATACTACTGTTTTATATCCTAAACTCTGAAATGATCAATAATATAGTAATGCATATTTGGTAATTTTTGATGTCTTGAACACTGGTGCAAAGTATAAGTTACAGAACTTCATTTATTAGAGACCGAGTAACAGACAATAGACTGATTTAATACTTCAGATAAAGAAAGAAATCAAGCAGAGCAGGATTAGAGTGACCTCAAAAGTAAGTAGACATTTCTTTGAAGAAAATTTATTTAATTTTTCTTGTGATAAAATACACACGTGCAACAATAACAGATACAGTAACTTATGCGAACCGTTTCCTATTCTTCTGCTGACTTATTCATTTCATTCTAAAGGTTGTAGAATTGATAAACAGTGCACCAGGTGATAATCAACCCAAAGTCTTGGTTAGCGCAACAGCTGTTGGTTATTATGGTATGTTTGTATGCCAAAACAGGTTCTCTGCTGATTGCTTTTTTTTATTGTTAATTAAAATTATCATGATTGTTAAATGCTTTAGTTAGCAAATGTATTACTTTTGGAGCATTTTTATTATACTTGACTATGCATGATTTTGCAGACAAACTTATTCAGTTTCTTTTTATTTCATTTTACCTAGGCACCAGTGAGACACAAGTCTTTGATGAACAAAGTCCGTCAGGAAAGGATTACCTAGCTGAGGTAAAAGGAAATTGTTTTTGTTATTATTGCGAAACTAATAAGATCTTAAATCTCATAAGAACAAAAACTGTGGTTGTGAAGGACAAAAGCTACTTGTGTCCAACTACCAAGTTTCAAAGGTTTCATCTTGTTATATTTGTCTTGTCATGCTAAAAAAGTTGTTATAATCCTCGACATTTTGGGAAAGACATGATCAAATACATTCACGAAATAATTTTTTGATTACATAATCATTAACTGAGATTTTCAATCAAAATATATAATCTCCAGAATCCACAGTTCCGATTAGGCATATTTGTCAGAATCAGTACATTCCCATCAGTTTAACATTTTGCTATGTACAATTGTAGCTTCTAGATTGCATCGACCGAATATGCCTATCTTTTCAGGTTTGCAGAGAATGGGAATCAACAGCCTTAAAGGTTAATGGAGATGTTAGAGTGTCTCTGATTCGCATTGGTGTTGTTCTCGGTAAAGATGGTGGAGCACTAGGTATATCTAGTACCAACCACTTATCCATTTAGGCTTTATGGGGTGTTATGATATAAAAAAGTTTTAAATGATTCTTAGATAAAATTCATCATCATTTGGGTTTAACTGATAAGTACATCTTTGAACCTCTGCAGCTAAAATGATACCTCTCTTCATGATGTTTGCTGGTGGACCTCTAGGTTCTGGAAATCAGTGGTATTATTTTACTCAGTTTCTTGCGCTCATAAAAGGTTTCTTTATGGTTTCCTTTTAATCCATTACTTAGATACCACCCATCAAACAATTTCCCATTACGCTACACCCTGGCGTGTCTTCTAAAATTTGGAAAACAACTCTATTTACACGTAAGACAAGTGGTTATTTGTCATAACTAATTCTATTTACTAATGTCATGGTGCAAACTGCAAACTGTGTTGTGATTTGGGTTTGCGTGGTGTCTTAATTTCTAGGTGGAACTCACATTCAGGTTTACTCTTTTTTTTTTTTCATACAGGTTCTCCTGGATTCATCTGGATGACATTGTCAATTTAATATATGAAGCACTATCAAATCCATCTTACAAAGGTGAAGAACTCACTCCCAATCTTGATTGATTAACTCATGAGCTTATTGTATTGCCCTGAATCATGTTTATGAATATCTGTATTAGGAGTTATAAATGGAACAGCGCCCAATCCCGTGCGATTGTCAGAATTGTGCGAACAGCTGGGACATGTTTTGGCTCGTCCCTCATGGCTGCCGGTGCCCGACTTTGCACTCAAAGCTTTTCTTGGAGAAGGTGCTTCTGTGGTAAGGAGTGTCATCTCATCTCCGATTAACATGTCATCCATCCATTTATCTTCTAATATATACGAGTTTCGTGAAATCCACCGTTAATATTTGTAGGTTTTAGAAGGGCAGAGAGTGGTTCCTACTCAAGCCAAAAAGTTGGGTTTCTCATTCAAATATTCATACGTGAAGGATGCCCTTAAAGCAATTATTTCTTGAAGGAATATACCATAGCAAGCAACTGTCATATTCTTTATTCTTTGGGTTTATGCATCAACCTTTCCCACATGTGATGTTGAGATTTTTGAAAGCAGTATAGTTTATTATCATAACATATATTAACTAACTAATAAACACATAATTATGCGTGTTCTAGCATTGCCACGAGATCATATTGCAATCATCCATATCTTCTTCAACATAGCTAAAATACGGCTTCGTTTATTCTAAAAAACGAACGACGTGGATGGACGATTTGTTTAACGACTTCAAAATCTTTCTTCAAATTGACGATGCTAAAAAGACTATCAATCAACGAAAATGAAAGACATTTGTTTTCTTTCTCGCATTGTGTTGTGCCACCTATCATGCTTTGACCACTTCTGTTACTCTTGGGCCAAATTTTTATGTTGGCTTTTACTACATGAACAAAAGTTGTGTATATTACCTCTAGAAATATAAATTTAGTTCATTTGAATTATAGTTCATCGCTCTCAAATATTAGATTGAGTCTGCAAATTTAGTTGTCCATCAACATAGTTGGCAAAATCATGTTAGCTTGTTTGACCATGACTCATTCCTAATTGAAGTGAATGTACAAAAGAAATCGTTTTTTCTTTTTTGTTAATGACAAAATGAATTGTTTTCAATGAAGACATAAAACTATTATTCAAGCTATCTCTTGTAAGTTGTAACATTTAAAATGGTTATTTTAGGTTATTTAATCAACAATTTATTAGAGACATTAGTAGCTGTCTCATATTCTTTGACAGATTCTCTATAAAGAGTACGGTACGGATGAGAAGAACAGATAAGGGTAATTAGAGAGTAGTTACTTAGTAACTGGTTCTCTATATACAGGAGATAATTATTTGATGTATGGCAAATTTTTCATCATTTTGTATTGATTTACACTCATCCCTATAATACACTTTTAAACTTTTCTCTCTTAATTTTATGGATGTCATATTTCTTAACACAATTAACATTGTGATTTGGTGCATTGTAAATCCCATGATATTGACTTGAATTTCTACTAAAAAAAAATATATAGATTCGTGTAAATTTATACAGTTCTTATATGAATATTAGCAGAAAAACTTAGTTTAATCTGCTATGTTTTCTACAATATCATACAATTATACAACTGACGATATATTACTAGTAGATTGTGTTTGCACATATCACAACTCATCAAACTACTCAAACACCCTCCAACCTAATCCATAGTTGTCAAATTCTCGTTATTGGTACTTAACTGAATTTCGGCTTTACCTTTCAACCTTTGGTCACCAGCATTCGGTTTTCTCCAGAAACCACCAAAATAGCCTTCTATTTCCTCCAACGTTTTGCCCCTTGTTTCAGGTAACAAAGTATAATGAAAAACCCACGCGGCAATTGCAATACCCGCAAAAAGAAAAAAAGCACCCCCAATAGTAATGGCTTTAGAAAGCGACAAAAAAGTCATAGAAATTACCCCACTGGTAACCCTATTGACCACCGCCCCAATAGAAACACCTTGAGCACGAAGCCTCAACGGAAATATCTCGGAACTGTAAACCCACGTAATAGGACCCGACCCGATTGAAAAAGTACCCACGAATGACAACACTGCCGCTAAGCTAAGCCCAATAGCCCACGTCAGCGTGGCTCTTGAGTTTTCAATAATAGTTAGACTAACCGCGAGGGTTAAAAGCGAGATTATCAACCCACCAACGCTTGTCAACAATAACACGCGCCTTCCGACACGGTCCAATAAAAAAGTGGCCACTAAAACGAACATTGTTTTCACGAATCCAACGGCTATGGTTGCGAGAAGCTTATTTGTATCAGATTTGATCCCAGCCTTGTCGAAGATTGTAGGACTATACAAAACGACGGCGTCTATTCCAGTGGCTTGTGCGAAGAAGTGAATCCCTAATGAGGCAATGAAAATGTGACGAACTGCAGGTGTAGGATAAAGGAAAAGTTCTTTCCATACACCTTTGCCTTGAACTTGGTTTGTTACTGAAACGACGTCGTCGTTGCAGTCTATGGGGATACCTGCAATGTTTTTAATATCGGCTAGTCTTAGCTGAGCCTCTTCGTTGGAATCAGATATTTTGTTGAGAATGTTTTTTGCTTCTCCTAATCGACCCTGGGCAACGAGCCATCTGGGTGACTCAGGCATGGCTAATACGGCTACGGCTAGGAATATTGAAGGGATGGCGCCGATTCCAAGCATTACTCGCCAACCGTAACGGAGAGGTAGCTTTGAAAGACCGTAGTTTGAGATGTATCCAATTAAAATCCCTCCATTCAGAAATACCTGAAAATAGAATGCCATTGAATTCAATTCAAACAATTAATTTAGTAAGCATCAATTTAGTTTAGAGTAGATAAGCAAATTAGTGTTAGAACTATGGGTATTGGGTAAACCTAGTCCTGCAACTAAATATTATATAGTAGCAATAAGGACATTTGACATGTTAAATGCAAGTTCAAATTCGGAATACTTCTTATTGTCGAAATAGTTCCTCAATTAAGATATCTAGTTAGGCATGACTAGTGAGCTCATAATAAGATCACTATGTAATGTGGCATGTCCAATTAGTATGTCTTATTACATTTATATCATATTCAGTAACAACATAAGTTAATAGAATGACATTTTATAATTTTGATGCTATATTTACCAATTGACAAAAATGGGAGACTACAAGCATCAACACACTCCATTTGTGTCGAGTGATGCTGATTCATTTGGTAAACATTCAACTCCTATCTCGCAAAGGTTGGTTTAAATTCTATCGTCGAAGTGGAGATCTCGTCGAAAATTCGCTCTAAAATAATTTTTTTAAATTTTAACATGATATTTACTAAATCAATATAAATTATGTCATGTAATATTTTTTTAAATTTAAAAAATATTAATATATGATGTCTTTTTATTAAGTTTTTTTTCTTTTTGAATTATTTTGATGAAGTAAAAATTTATTTTTTATGGAGGCCTAAATTGTTGCTTTAGTGGCCTTACACCCGGGCCGACTCTGAATTTGGAAGAGAAATATGTAGATATTGGGTCTCAAAATTTATTGGAAAAAATCCAAATTCTACATGAATAAAATTAAAGATAGAGCTCAATAATAATTTATTAAAGGATACATCCATCACTTTAAAAATTGAATTTGAAATGATGAATTAGACCTAATATCAAAATCTAAGAAAATTTTATGTGAATCTCCGAGACTTAACTCTCTAGAACATTTTGTCTATAAAAAAAACTACTCCATTTATATTTTTTCATTCAATATTCAATTTCATCGTTTAATCAAGTAGTTAATGACAAATTATTTAAGAGAAAATGAGTTTGAATTGTTTGGAATAATATTTTATTAAATTTTATCTATTTTTTGATCAAATTCTAGATTATTAGGATGATTTTCTCTTATTAATTTAATGGTTAAAACAAAAATTTATAATTGTATCACTAATTTGTGCCATGCAAAACTCTATCTATTCTACAATGAGTTTTTTTTTTTCTTTTCGATTTTAACCATCTGATTCTTAAAAAGATAAAATTTTAGCGTTTCAAAATGAATTATTTATTTGAACATTTCGCATGTATTAAAAACAATGTATAAATATCTATAAAGCCTAATTCAATTGATGATATTATTAAGATTGTAAAATAAATAAAGTATATTCGTTTCTGTTTTTAAATTCGTCAAATGTTAATATTTATTTTATTAAGGGTAAGGATAGAATCGAAACCCCAATTCCTTGTAATTTCACTCTTGGACACCTACTCTAATACCAAACAAATTTTGTATTCCCATCTTTCTAATCTCAAAGTTAACTTCAATGAATTACTAATCTCAACAATAAATGATTTATGAAAGCAAAAATAAAGTAGCAAATAAAAAAACTTGCCTCAGGCAAGGAAGTGAGGAAGCCACGAGAAGAAGTTGGGGAAATTTCAGAGGTATAGACAGGAGCAATCAAGAAAGCAAATCCAATTCCAACGCCAGCAAAGAAACGGCCAAACATCAAAAATGCATAATTGGGAGAAAATCCCATAAGAATAGCTCCAACAAAGAAAATAACACCGGCTAGGACAATCGTGTAACGCCGACCAATGAAATCAGAGATTCTCCCTGCGATGAAAGAACCTATAGGAGAGTAAAGGTTTATTATGCCTAACAGGATTTCAATCTGTACGTCGGTTACTTTAAGATCTCTCTTTATATAAATGGCTGCTCCACTCATCACACCAATATCTGTAACATCATCATATATATCCCAAATTAATCAGTTAATTGTTTTTGCTTAACTATGTACTTAATTAGTATTTAATTACTCACCGTAACCAAGTAAGATAGAAGTCATGGAAGCCAAGATAGCACAAGCAGAAGCGTATTTGTTCTTTTTAGGATGAGATTTTGGAGGTGCTGCTTTGTACTCTGCCATCTTTCTTGGAATACATAATTGGAATTTCTGAACTGCATTCATTACTCTTCAATCTTCACTAAGATGGATAATAATGGTGCTTCCATATGGTTCAACCAATGGGAGAGAAAGGGAACAAAATGGAGATCATGAATTTTAAAATGTTTTGAGTTTCATTTGAGGGAAGATAAGATATTTTTGTTGTTGTAAGGAAGATGTTTTTGTTTTCTTTCTACAAAATAATAATAATATTACTATAAATTCATACAAACAAAATTGATATGTGTCGTTTGAGATAAAATTCAAAGACATTAAGATAAAAATTTTAATAGAGAATAAATGTATAAGTATATTATGTTATCTACTTTATAATATTTAATATCATATTAATTAAAAAATATTTAAGTTCAAATATAAATAATACAAATTAATATTATTTTTAAAAACATTTAAAATTAACTTAAACGTCATCGGTTAGACATAGACGTTAATGGTTGTATTTATTTTTGTGGTTGAGATAACAACTTCAATATTATTGATTTGATAAAAATAAAATAAATAAAATATTTATCATATTGAATTAATATTAATTATATTATTATTTTATTTATAAAGATAAAAAACTTATAAACTATTTATAATATTTAAAAAACATGATCAATTATAATTAATTTTTTTAATTATTTATCTAATGGGAACCACTTATTTATAAATGTGGTCACTATTTCTCTTTCTTGAAACTTTTTCACTTTTGGAGGAGAGTTAACATTCACTTATATGAGATTTTGTTCATCTCCTCTTCTCTCCTCTTCAAATAAATTAATAAAACAATTTAAAATTAAATTAATTCCTTCTCTTTTAGTCAAAAATAAATAAAAATTAATATTTTTTCTCTCTTTCTTTCCTCATTCACGGGCAACCATATACACCCTAAATCTTATCTCATAGCCACCTGTAACTTTTTTTTTTTTTTTATTAATTTGATGTTCTTCTACACATGTAGATATAGCTTGCAACATCCTAGTCCCTGGTTGCAGGACAGTAAACGATTATTGTGAGTTTATGTAATGCTTTTCATTGAGTCAAAAAACATGTAATCTAATGTTTTCTACTTCCATTACTTGTAGAGCGTTTTATTTTTTTCTTGGCTTAATTGTAATTTTATTTTATTTAATTATTTTCATATTTTAAAATACAATATTTTTTATTTTCTTTTTTACTTTTTTAATTTTTTTAATTTAAAAAAATAACATTTTAACATATTTTAAATGACGTAACATAATATTTTATGATATAAAATATCTAAACTTATCAATTATTTATATGTTATTAATTAAATTATATAAATGAATAATTTCATAAATTAATTTTTTTTTAAAATTTTATCTCATATCATATATCATTTAAAGTATATCATATCACAATTATTTAATTAAAAAATCTAAGAAAATAATTAAAATAATTAATTTTTAAAATAAGAGTGAGGATCAAGTCATTTATCTCGTTTTTCCATGGACAAACTAACCTAGAGGTCAAAATTTCAACTCAAACCACTAAAGTAACGGATTGGTTAGAGATCTCAACCCATTTTGGTGCCATTGACTACAATTATAGGAAATAGTGAGTCAAGTTTGTAATGCCCTTTGTAGCACTTGTCGTTTGCTAGAATCACATCCACAATCGCACATGACATGAGCTAATGTTATCTCTCAAAAGAAAACAAAAATTTGAGGTTGATTATTCTTTTACTCATCTTTGTGATTGTTCGATCAAATACATTGAAAGCTCAAACTATTATTTGAAGCTTTCTTTTTGTTGGATGTTTGATATCACATATAATTTGTGAAAATCACAGTAAATTATTGTAATTTCAATAATTATAAATTATAATTTTTATAAAATTACGATAATTTATTGTGATTCTAAAAACTTTATTTTGTAAAATTACAATAAATCATTGTAATTTCAATAAATTCATTATGATATCAAATATATATTCATTCTAGTTTAAAAATTATCAACTTTTAGAAAATAGTTTTTTGCATGGCGCGTTAGGTTGTTCCAATGTATTTTCTTAATCCAATTTGTCTGATTTGCCGTTAAATGGAGAGTGTGTGGATTGAATTTGAAAAATGTGTTCAATATCTCATCCCGTCAATAACAACAATAAAAAAAATGTAGAATATGAGTTTTGTCCGGCCAGATGCACAAGTTAGCTAAGAGTGGTAGGTAGGCTCTCCATGGTTGATTTTTTATTTAAACATCAAATTATATTTATTTTAAAATTAATATATTATTATTTGATTTAAAATCGATTATAATTAAATAATCAGTTTTTAATTAAACAACTGGTTTCCAAAAATTTAATTTTAAAATTAATTTTTTTTTCCTAAAATTTTCTGATAAAAAAATTTTACAATTTTTTTAATTTGAGAAAATAAATTCGATTTTTTTCGATAAAACTTTTCTCACCAAATTTTTAAAATTTCTCCAGGAAAAAAAAAAGTTTTTTTATCTTTTTCTGATATTTTTTCGAAAAAAATAAATTTGAAAAGTATTTTTATAAAAAAACTCAAAATATTGGAGGCCTATTGTTAAGACAAAATCTCAATTTAATATTTTGATGATAATTAAATAAAAGATTAATTAAGATTTCTAATTATAATTATAAGTGTTTTGGTATTTAATATGTGTATTTGAGTGTGTCAAAACAAGGTAGGTACCAAGTATTTCAAAACAGATTTTATTAAAATCAAGAAAGCAAAAACAAGAAAACGAAGAACGATCTTGACATATTTCAGTAAAACGAATAACGTTCTCCACATATGTCATAATCAAGAATGATCAGTTTTCTTTGTGAAAGATTGGATCCGGGAAACTTTAATCATTTACATGTCTTCATCAAGAATAAGTAAGAATCAATCTAAGTCAAAATTATTTCAGAATTCGAAGGATCAAAGACATGCTTCATGAAAAGTAAGAAGCAAAATCATTCTTCAAGTGAGGCATTTGCAAGTATAAATTTAAAGGTTGTAAAGTGCACTAAAGTTGTAGTTCAATCAAGACCTGCACACTTAACTTAAAGTTAGAATTGTAACGCCCCGATTTTTAACAGCGCGAGTGTATTATTATTATTTTTTTAAACAAATTCATAAAAACGAAGAACTAAAGAAGAAAATACTTTTTGAAACAAAATCCAAAGTATTTAAATAGAAAAATACAACGGGGCTATGAGACCTATCAGACATAGCTCATACCCTTGAAGTATTCTCGGCAGACACATGCATAAAAGCACTGCCCTAAGAATCTCTATTTTCCCCTCATCACATCAAAATGTGGAACATGAACCCATTAAAAGAAAAAGTCATCAATTAGTTTAATCTTAGATACAATCTTCCAAAATGAAATAAATACAATCACCAAAGAAAGACATCTAGTCCTTATACAACCACATAATCTGATCATGCTACAAAAACTACACAACTCGGGTGATCTCCACGCTCCCCGCAAGATTCTCCTGACACAACTTCAGTCAGGTGTGACTAACTACTTTTCCATCTCCAGAGTACTAACTGGTAGGATGATCTTGATTCTTATCTGAGGGCAAAGCCTAGATTTCCACAATAATTGTAAAGGTCACCAATCGAAATTAACAAATGTCACATAGCAAAATTATTATATTTTAAAATGCTCAAAAGAACCTTTCGTCTTAGCATACTCCTCGAAAGGGTTTTTACATGTCCAAAAATGCATAAACAATATTGAAAAATGAAGTTTTGACAAACTGCATTGTCGTAGCCGAATTAAATTGAGAAAATGCATATTTTCAATTCTAAAATGGCTCTGAATCAATCAACACTTCAAACATTAATATTATCAATTATGAACACATAATTAACACTAAATTAATCTCCACAAATTCACACCTCAATCACACATTGAATATTCATTAAATCAATTATGAACACATAAATACATCAAAACTTAATCAATCCAACTTCACACCTCAAAGCAATTACGATAAATCACAACAACAACCGAATATGTATATACAATCATAAAAGTATGACAAACATGACTCGCGTGCCAAGCACCCTAATGCAATGCGTATATGCCATAATGCATCATTCTGGAATTCCAAACCAAAACCCTCCTCGAGAGGCGTAAATCATATTTGTACAACCTCTCACAAACCAGTACTAATTACCGAGGTGCAATCTCTCACGGATCAGCACGATTTACTAGCGTGCAGTCTCTCACAGACCAGCACGACATACAAAAGTGCAGTCGCTCACAGACCAGCACATTCTAGAGTGCAATCTC
Source organism: Cicer judaicum (assembly GCA_037974835.1). Lineage (NCBI taxonomy): Eukaryota > Viridiplantae > Streptophyta > Magnoliopsida > Fabales > Fabaceae > Cicer > Cicer judaicum. Next base: position 14,885,610 of record JBBPBS010001017.1, read on the forward strand.
TCACAGATCAGCACGACGCGACAATCTCTGCAAGGATAAGATGAACCAACAATTCACATGACATCATCCATTGGCCCATCACGGTCAGCACTATCACCATGGCCCCATTGCGATCACCATGTACTATGAAATGCATGAGCATACTCTGACTCTTTTCACCACAATCATTAAGTAAATGCAGCTATTAAAATATTCTCCATTTTTAATACCCATTTAACACTAATGATTTTTCAGACACGACACAGAGCATACTCAAACATATTTATTCACACCAATTAAAATTTCCACAACCACACATAAATCACATCTCCAAATTCCATTCACACCTAAATTGAATTAAATTCATTTTCCACCAAGTCACACACAAATTTCATCTCAAAAATTCATAATATTAGTTATGAACACATCAATTTCACCTAACATAAATCACCAAAATTTTCAAACATTAATCACCATATTCAATCTCTAAAATTTTCAACCATAAATCACCAGAACAACATTAATATGTTAGCGTTCTCTCCATCGCTAACTCGGTGCCAACGGTCTCGATTCCTTTTCGAGACTCAAGGAGCTAACTACATAAACATGAATATTTATAACAACTTGTTCACAATAAAACTAATCCAAACACAACAAAATTTCCAAAATTAAATCTTTCTCACACACCCAAGTTTTAAAACCAAATAATCTATATTATTTACTTAAAACTAAACAAAACAAATATCGTCAAAATTTCTCATACACACACTCGACTATTAAAGCACCGAAATTTTTGAGTTAATAAAATACTCTAAACTTTTTTTCTTTTTAAACTCAATCAAAGAGTAATTAAAAGAGTAACATTTTGAACTCTAACCATTTTTAATTTCAATCTATCTTTTTGCTCAAACTCTTTAACTTAGTTAAAATTTGAACTTTTTTAAAACTTTAACAACGCTAATTTTTTTGTAAAATTTTAATTTCAGTTCAAACTCATTTATTTGAAAATAACTCATTACGTAACTCAAACTCATCAAATTTAATTATCGCCAATTCACACCAACAACAATCAATTCAATTCCATAACACAATTAAATTTTAACAATTCAAACATAACTCACCCAATTTCAAAATTCCACATTTTTACACATAAACCACCAAATTTCCTCAATTCATTTTCTACAAAATCCACAAATAAATCACATCTCAAAAATTCATAATAATCATTATGAACATATAAATCACACCAAACTTGAATCACCACAAACCACACCTCAAATTTAAATTCCACTAAATTACACATAATCACATTAAATTAATTTTTCACAAAATCACACCTCAAATACATCAAATTTCTTTTCCACAAAATCACAAATAATGTCCTAAATGCAAACTAAAAGTTTGGAAGGAGCTCTTACCTTAACGATAGCTTTAACGAGTGATTACGGTACCGCGAGTAATTCCAATAAAATCTCCGCTTGCAACGTCGCTTCCAAAGTTAGTTCACTAGCACCGTAGCGTGGAGGTGAGCAACTTTCCCTTCTATCTTTTCGCGAAACGAAGGTTAGATCTAGAAGAAATGTGGAGGTTTGCGTTTGACGGTTTTGAAAACCTCTAACACCGTTTTTCTTCGTTTTCGAATCAGAGAAGAAGAAAGAAGCTGAGAGAAAAACTACCGTGCAAATGACTTTGCTGGATTACTTAGCAAGCTTTGAATTAGAGAAGAAGATTGAAGCTTGGAAGAAGAACATGAAGAAAAGAATGAAAAGGGATGAAAATGGCGCAATCTTTCTGATGTTGTTTCTTGCCTTGCTTTCCCTTTCTAACTTATCTATATATATATATATATTATAATTAAAACTAAACCAATAAATATCTAACAACCCTCACACTCATCACTTCACTCTTATCTCAATCTAATTTAATAAAAATATTTACTCTCGTCGCAACTCAATTGATAGATAGAATTTTTGGCAACCCGAGTAATATTTTTAACAAAACTTCCTAGTATTAAATTATTAAATCATTTACAACGTAACTAAATTATTCTCCGATAAATAATTTTAATCTAATTTCTAAAAATATATTTTTAACATTTAACTCACTAAATACCAAAAATTGGGCTTAAAACCTAAGAAATTTAAACACAAAATACCTTAAAATAGTATAATTTAGGATTTAAAATTAAGGGTCTTACAATTGACAAGAATCACAAGTACAAGTCAGCTCATCTTCAAACAATTCGAAGAACCATCTTGGATTCAACTTGTTCTCTTGCTTTTTAGCAGATCTTATCCATCCACTTTCTCATGACAACTGACCTTATTTCAACGAATAAATGAGTTGCCCTAAGCTCTCTTGAAGTCTATAAATGCAACTTCAAGATAAAGAACAATACACACCTCAAAGTGCCAAAGCATAATTCATTCAATCATACTCAAGCTTGTCATAATCATTCTCACGCTTGTAGTTTCTTTCTTTATGGTGTGTTAGAATCAGTAATAATTAAGTTCTAAATATAGAATCTATTTCTCAAATAAGAGTTGAACAATACACAAATTCTAATACTCTCAAAATCATCACTTTATAACTCAAGGCTATTTTTGATAAAATAGCTTGAGTAGTGTGTAAAAATCCTTTTATGTCATAAAAGGTAGCTTGCAAAATCCTTTCTGAAATAGTGTAAGGTAAACCTGTGAAAATCCTTTCTAGGTAGAAAGGTAGAAATTGTGTAAAGATCAAGATTGATCTGTAAAAACCATGAACGATCTTGCCTTGAATACTTAGTGGAAAATCTCACATTTATGAGGACTAGACGTAACCCGTGTTTGGGTGAACCAGGATATATGCTTGTGTGATCTCTTTATCTCTATCTCTATTTATTATATGCTTTACAATCAGTTTTTATATTGATAAAATTGATATTATTGTTTTACACTAACCAAGATCATTCTTCGTTTATAACCAAAATCAATCTTGATTAAGCTTTCAATTTTTAAAAATGAACTTTTAAAAAAGAGGCAATTATAATTCAAATCCCCCTTCCTTATAATTGATATTGTTACTTCACCTATAAGGCCTAACGCTTAAGTCCACAAAAAATTATGAAATAATGAGTAGGGACTTTAAGAAAATTGGCTTAATATTAGGGGCTTAGTAACAAAAATTTAAAGGAGACTTTGGAGTTTATGGCTTTTTTTAACAACTTTAGTAATAAATAATTGATTAAACGAAGTTAGTAATATCTCAATGAAGTTAGTAGTAAATTGTCGAAAAACGTTGTCGAAGGTGAAAGGTCGGTGGAGTGATGGCAAAATCAAAATCCTTTTTGAGATTTAGGATTTTTGGGAGTTGAGTGGATAAAAACCAAATTCAAATATAAAATATAAGTGAGTATCTAGTCGATTCATAAATAACTGGATTATAATCATGTGATTTTATCTAGATATTTAAGATGGATTTGGATTCGATTTTATATTTCGGCCACATAACCATATTTTTTTTACAACCCTAATGGTAGGATTTCATGAATTTGGCCAATATTTCGTCTTGCATCAAGTCAATAACAAGTCACACTTTACAAAACTTGGATAAATTAGATATCCTAAGTCAATTGTGTCTGTGCATAGTGCAAACTGCAAAACATATGTACAATAAGCTCCGCCTAAAATATATCTACGCGAAAATGAATTGACATTAATTTAAAAATTACATAAAAACACAAAAATTATTAATGGATAAACTAGCCCACTAACTCATAACCCACTTTTCGATGTGATATTGAAGACCATCTGCATTCCAATACATTATCTAAAATTTAAATTCAATAAAAATAAATAAACATGAGCATCCACCTTAAAAGAATCATTGGGTTAGAAATCTCACTTTTTATGCACGATTAAGTGTAACCGGACTGAGTGGGTCGGGTCAATCGAGGGACTCACCTTATTTTGCTGAAAATTAGATTTCCTACTCTACAATTTAATTTGTATCCCCTCGTTTATAATTTTTCTCCTTCAACTTAATAAAATATTCTTCGGTGGATAATTAAAATAGAAACAAATTTAAGATGTTTTTGATCATATCTCCACATTTTCAATTTTTAGAAAAAACTAGTATAATACTCGTGCTATTGCACAGGTGGTGCGTCATTTATATATTTTTATTTAATTAAGTATTTTTTATAATAAATAGAACAAAATCAATGAAGTTAGTTACTGTAGTTGATAATTACCAAACTAATATATTAGTTGTACTTAAAATTATTAACATGACAACAAAATAAATTATGATATGATTTTGGTTGTGAGAGTTAAAATTGATTTGTAGAAAACAATTTTTGAAGTATCTCAAATAATATTGATTTATAGAAAACTATTTTTGAAGACAATGAGCATGCAAGTTAGAATGAAATCATCGTAATAATAGAATTTGAATGTCATTGATTAAGACATATAATAATAAGTAATTGAAAAGTTGATTAAGTAATTGAAAAGTACAATATTTAGATGCTTTCAATGTCCATAGTTGTATTTTTTTTTTTTAAATCTTTATATGGAATAATTAAAGAAAATAATATATATACATACAAATCAAAGAGATTGAAAAACTTCTTTGTATACAACATTGTTTGTTGTATACGATGCCGGCTTATATATGTTATGTATTAAAATCTTCAATCTATTCTTGCTTTTAACTCTTGAAATAGCTACGTATAACTGGCCATGACTAAAGACTGGTTTTGGCATGTATATCCCAACATAGTCCAATGATTGTCCTTGTGATTTGTTGATTGTCATACCATAGAAAACAACTATGGGAAATTGTCTCCTAATTAGCTTGAAAGGTCAAGGTGATTGAGAAGGTGACATAGACATTCGTGGGATATATATCAAGTTTCCAATATTTTTTCCTAGAATTATCTTTGCTTCGAGCACATGATTTGCAAGCCTTGTAACAATAAGTCTTGTTCCATTACATAAACCTTCAGATTGATCAAGATTTCGCAAAAGCATGATTGGAATTCCAACTTTTAGTTTTATTTTGTGGTTTGGAAGGCCTGAGGTAGTTAATGTGCTAAAAAATTTAGGTGTAAGGATATCAAAAGATTCATTTCCATGACTTTATGAACTATCAACAGAATCTGAACTTAAACATTCATTTTCTTCTCCTATAATTAGTGCAATAAAGTAACGATATTAATTGAATATACACATAATTCAATAACTATAATTAGTGCAATAGATTTGAAACTTAAAGAGCGAAGAAAATATAAAGTTGAAGATACAATTACAGTTTGTAATAACATTTAGAAGTACAAACAAAAAACCTAAAAAAAAAAAAACAAAGGAATATGAAATTAGACATGTTACTAAGAATAATTTAAAGAAGTAAGATTTTTTCAATAGACAACATATTAATATTTTCCATATTACTATTCCTAAAGACATTAATCAATTAAACATCAATCCTATAATAATTTCCATATTACTAATTTATGTGATTTGTTTTAATTTGTGTTATTTAATTTATTTGTAGAGTTGAGTCTGCTCATTGAAGATTGAAAAATATGTTGCAAACTAGTTTTGGTGATTTGTGTAAAAGTTGAAATGATGTGAATATGATGTTGAAGAACCAAGTATGTATCATTAAATTGTCTTTTCACAAAACCATCATCAATGTTGAACATGGGTATAATTCACCATTTTTTCAAAGTCTACATCATTGTGTATCAAGAATAGTTTTTTAAAAAATTGACAAACAGTTACAGAAAGTGAAGATTGTAGGTACTAACAAAACAAAGTGTGGTTGTTCAATCAGAACAACTCATGTATTACCATGTGCTTGTGAGTTGGGAATGTTGCAGATATCTGACAATGTTATCCCTATATATAGCATTCATGTTTTTTGGAAAAATTTAAGCATTAAGCATGAATTGAAGGATGAAGAATCTTTATCATAATATGACTTTTCATAAGAGGTGGAAGCAATGAAAACGTACATGAAGAAACAGGATATTATTGGTCAAAGATTTGCAACGCGTTTTAAGAAAAGTGCTTTAAAACTATCCTTATAGAAGTGTTAAGCGCCATATATTACAGTATTTTTTTATTTTAAATAGTAATATTGTATCTTTTAACAGCACTAAATACTATATCTTTTAAACGCGTTGTAAACAACTTAAAAGAAGCGCCGTAAAAAGTTTTTTTTGAAAAGAATGGTGGTGCCTCTATTAACTGGATCCAGTGTGATGCGCATTCACAATTGTAATCTTTTAGATCTTGACTTCGTATGCCACCCTTACACCCGGCGAAAAGGTGACCTCTAGGTGCCTGCGTCTCAATAGATTTTTGTTGAAGAAAAACAATCTATATTTTTTGTGGTTATGACAAAAATTATAGATGCGGTGTAGAGCAAATGAGAAATTATAATTTTTAGAGATTGAATGTAAATATAAAAATTTGTGATTTGAAGATGAAGAAATTAAGATTGAATATGAAAGTTATTGAGTTTTTATTAAAAAAAATGAGGTTGAAGACTAAGATTATTGAGTTTTTATTATTTAATTGGTTTATTAATTAATTAGTTTTAAGTTTGTAATTAAATAATTAAAAAAGTTAATGGAATGAATTTTCATTTTAAATATTAGATATTATCTAGTCAACAACAATTATATAATCAACTTGTGTCACTTCATCCGAAATTAATTATGTCGCCATTTTTTACTGAAAATGATTCATAAATGATTTTTTAAAAACTTATTAGAATTTGCAAGGGTCTAAATAAAAAGAAATTGTAAGGAATAAAATCAAAATGAAACATATTTGCAAAAACCAAAAATATATTTAAACTAAATAATTGTTTAATTAAATTTTTACTTTTTGATATTTAATATTATTTCCAATTAAATTGGAGCTTATACGGTCACGCAATGGACCAATTAAATCAAAAAGTAAAAAAATTAATTAATTAAATAAAATGAATTTGACTTATGACTTATAAGATCCACTTTGTGTGCTTTAAACCTAACACTTCAATTATTCTTACTACAACATTTAGCTAACATCGATGTATTTTGAGACAATCGTTCACGTGGTTTGAATAGAGACAGTGATATCGTGATGTTAGTAATTTATTCTCTTTGACATTCAAAAGGTAAACTTTTAAAGTGAAATATTATATGCATGTGATCTATCATAACGAGTAATTTTTATTCTTGAAAACAATTTTAAAATATATATGTTGACTTTTCAAGAGGTTGCAACCTTGCATGTGGTCAATAAAATGAGTTTCATTCATACCTCTCTCCATCAAAAACACTTGAGTAACACCACTCAAGTTTCTCCTATGTGTTCTAAACCTCCTCTTGGTGAACTCAAAATGAATATTGACGACACTCATACAACTAGTAATAGTGCTTTGGCTTGCGGCATTTTAATTCTTGATCATAATGGATGATTTATTGAAGGTTTTTATTGCAAAGTTAGTTCTAGGAAGTCTATCTTTACTGAGATGTGGACGCTTCGATGTAGTATCATATTAACTTGTAACTTCTTTCACTGTTTCAATTATAGAATAAGTTGCTCCTTTTTTATATTTTATTTATTTTGATGTACGATGCTGCTGGTGATTCAACCTCCCAATTTTTTCTGAGTTAATAAGATAAAGTTTCTTTCACCAATAAATAAATAAATGCAAAGTAGAGGGAGTAATAACTATCTTGAAATCCTTTTACAAATTTGATAGTTATTACATGACCAAGAGAGTAATAAATAATACCAATGAGTATTATTTAATGTTATTTTTCTATCATATCCTTGTCTATTTATTTTTGTTTTCAATTCATATTATCTCTCTTTCTCGTAAAATTAATTCAATTGTGTACGAGTAATTTTTATAAAATTTATAAAATTAATTATATTGTTTAATCTGTATCATAAAAGAAACACATATTTTAGAACTAATTAAAAAAAAAAAAAAGAGTGAAAAAATATTTTTCGAGAATAACTATGCTAGCATGTTATTTTTGCTACCACGTCCAATAGCTCAATACAACTTTTTATTTTAATTTTTACTGACAATTTTAATAAAATTTTAATTTGAAGGATTTTGTAAGCTCTATATCTATTACACCATATGAATTGTATATTTTAAAATTTCAATATGAATTACTCTCTGTCTTTTAATAACCTCAGTTATAAAAGAAAAAAAGATTGTCTCAAAAGAGTACACTTTTAAAATAAAATGTAATTTTAATTTCTCTTTTTAACTGTTTCATAATATTAATTAGTATTACGTGCATTGCTTATTATTTTCAATTCTATATTAATGATAATTAGAATACACTAACAATTAATAAGAATCAAAGATAATATAGTAAAATAATAATTTACTTTCTTTTATTTATATTGTTTCTTAATAGGGGTAAAATTATCAAATAAAAATTACTGTAAAATGAAAGGCATATTATTTATAATAAGAATTTTGCATTAATTTTTTTTTAACAATTAAAGTATTTAGATTTAAGTGGTTAATATTAAATCTCAATTAATAATAAATCAATGATGAATGGATAAAGACTATCTTAGTTCAATCTAACTAATTAAAATGATTATTGACAAAACTTTATTTATTGAGCAAAGACCATATTATCAAATTTCATTTTTTCTAGAAATCGAGTTAGAGTTAAATTTCATTTTTGCATTTCTTTCTTTTGTTTTTGTTTTTTGATGAAAGAATGTAACGCGCTTTCTTAAATAGGAAACATTAAACATGTAACATAATGCTGTAAGAATAATAATTGACGGAATCCAAAAATAAATAAATTAATCTATTTAGAAACAGCTTTTCTGGTCAGTTAATTTTTTTTTTTGTCAAACCAACTCATTGCTAGTGCACTGTATTTGATTCTGAGCTTGGGCTGAATTTGCCTTTTATGTTGAAAATTCCTGACCCGACACGATAACAAAACACTAAAAGCACTTTGTTTTGTTAAAAGTGGGAAATTTTCCTTTTGGGGAAAATTAGACAGCCACGTTGAAGAGTTTAATTTTAATTAAGATACTAAAATAATGTACCCAAAATAAAAATCTTGAATTGGAGGACTTAGAAATTACTTTGTATGTGTGCATGTTTCAAAATTCAAACAAGTATCTGAGTCTGATGCAATGTATGGATATAGTTAGGAAATGTTAAAAATACACTGTATTTAAGTTATTTATTTTTTAATAAAAAGATATTTCTATGTCTATTATGTCAGAATATATACCATATTATATTTAACACATTTAAGTTGAAATATTAAATTTATACGTCTAAATGTAATATAGTACACAATCCCGCCTACATTAGGTGCAAGGTGGAACTACCCACTGTGTCTTGTGATTGGTCTGTTTTATTTCATTTTTGATATTAAAAGAATTTAATAAGTAATAAATTTGATTTCTCCAATTTTTTCTCATAAATTTTGAACCAACCACACCGATAAAAAATAAATTGATTTAGTGTCATTTATAAAGTTTAAGAAAATTATTTAAAAATATTTAACTTTTAATCACATAAAGTTTTGTATATTATCAAACAAGTAGGTAAGGATTAAAGAAAAAATAATACTTAGTGATTAAAAAATTATCTGAACATTTTTTTTAAAATAACACTATTAATATATAGTATAGAATAAAAAATAAAAAAATAAAAAATTTAAATTTAAATTTTAAATAATTTATTTTAAATGACGTCAAAGAGATAGTCAAATCAATAGTTTGATTAATTTAATTTGGTCTTCAATATAGAAAAATAGAAGAAAATAAAACTAATTTAGAAAATATTAAATGTGTATTTAAGTAATTTAGTATTAGATTTACTAACTTTTAAGAAGAGGAATTTTGAATTAAAACATGTACTTCTATTTATCGATGTTTTTACACTTATCAATTGAATTATATTTATAAGATAAATTATTTTTTAATTACAATGATTTAATTTTATCATATTATAATCCATTTTCTTAATTGCAAAACATTATCAAATAACTGAATATTTTTATTATTTAAATAATTTATACGTAAAACTGACATATAATAACGTAGGAAAGTAGAAATTTGAATTTTTATCCTATGGTATCAAATATCAACTTAACCTGTTAGCATTTAAGTTGCAGCCACATAATAACAAATAACTGAATATAAGTAGGGAAAAAAAAAATCTAAGGAAGCATATTTATTTACGAACAAAATTTAAAAAAAGCAGTACTATAAGATTATTTGAAAATAGAAGCATAGAGAATATCCAGAGAGAGGTTTAGTGAATGATATAATTAGAAATTGAAGTAAGGGAGTCTAATGCCTAGAAATTGCAGTGATAGGCATAATAAATATCAAAAAGGATATGTGCGTTTTAACTTTATTTGATGTGATTCACTACTTTGAGTAAAGTTTGTTCCCATTCCAAATTAAAACGCCTATCACGCTGAAACTTGTATTCTATTATGCTAAAGTAAAGCTAACCATCCAGAATCATTCAACATTCTCTGCAACGCATTCAGGCAATATCTAGTTCAGGACTATCCGGCTATGTTCAAATCAAATTAGAGTTAAACTCAATCTTATAAAATTAAGTACACAATGTTTGAAGACCCCCAAATTATTACTAAAACCAAAATGTATATATCTCAAATTTCCGTATACCATTTAATTTTCGTTTTTATCTCTTTTTTAACCACGCTAATAAGAGACTCTTGTGCGTCTACACGGGCTCAAGTTTCAATTTGAATAAAAAATATATTTTATTTAATTAAACTACTAAGTTAAAATTTATTTTGATAAAATGTATGGAAAACATCTATGAGATCACTTAATATGAGATTGTATACACCTTAATATTCTATGGAGCATCAAATATTTTACTTAACAAAAATATCTTAATTTAGATTGAACTCGTCTATTTTATAAAATATTTGTTCAACTCACCAATCTTGACAAAAATGTTTGATGGAGACAAAACTGGAAATCAACACTGTTTATATAATTTGAATTTTATATTATTTTTTTATTCTATTCGATTCCAAGATAAAATACATCTCTTACTATTAATATTTTAGAGATATATCATTGAGTACAAGGTAAATTATTGATTTGTACCTTATCGTGTCTCATTTACTATCATTTGTATCACATTTAGTATCATATCTAACACAATTAATTATCATTTGTATCTCATTTATTACCATCATATCTAAAACAATTAATTAGAACATGATTCTGAAATCTCAACAATGGATATTTGTATCATATCTAAATAAAATTTGATATCATGTTAAATTTTGTTTGTTAAGCATCTTAAAATTGAAGTGAGATATATTACTCTACACTACAAAACTAATTTGTACAGTAGTGAGGAATATTTTGATATTTAATTTGTGACTCAACAAAATAGGAAAGAAACTTGAAGTTGTGTGTTTCTCCCACAAAATTCGGATATTCTACTTACCCCATATAAGGTCACTGAAAAACAAAGAAAGATTAGTTTGTTAACACACCAAAATCATGTTACTACAGCTTGAAGCTGTTCCATAACTTACGCCAAGATTTGATGAGAGTTTTATTCCTCGTGATGGTATCTATCACAACAAACCTACCCCTTAAAAAAAGCAGAAATTAAGAAAACGTCCACTTATTGGATACGCTAAAAATCAATTAATTAATTAAGGCAAGAATCAGAATCTATGTAGTGGTAGTTGCGTGTCTCTAATTGCAGAAACGAACATTACTCGCATCTTCAATCCCATAATTTGGGGCAGCATCTTATCTAAGTCACAGGAATACCATAACAAAAACTGTGGTCAAATTCAATACACACTATTTACGCGCAACGAGTTCCATCCAACCACCCCAAAACTTCAAGTGGCTCGTCTTCTACTACCAATTTCTTTATCTAATACCACACACCCTATTTTATTTTTCTTGGTCACCATTCTACGTAGGAGTACTACTTTAACTTTAATTATTACTCCTTCTCTCACGAGTTTTAAATAAATGTCATTTTTTAATTATATTTTCTAATTAAAACTATATATATATATATATATATATATATGTTATTCCACAAACATTATCTTTTACTTTATATTTCTAATTATATAAAATACATCAACTAATAATAAGGATACTTTAGTCATATTATTGTTATCTCTTTCGGTTGTTTTTTTTTTTTATAATTATTTTTGAATATGTGCGAGACGGATAAAAGCAGTACATATTATGATATTTTTATTTTTATTTTTAATTAAAAAGAGCAAGTATTGCTTTACGTAAAACTATCAAAAAAT
>JBBPBS010001017.1:14906351-14923525 GCA_037974835.1 Cicer judaicum
ATGATATTAATATTTATTTGTTTTAATATATTATACGTTATTATTTAAATATGATGTGTGTTATTTTTAGTTTATATGATATAATTTATTCTTTTTGGAATGTTTTATTTTGTTTTGTAGTAATTATTTAATTAAAATTATATTTTTATTTTTATATATAATAATTTATTTTACTTAAATTTATATTTTTAAAATGTATAAATATTAATTTTTTAAATATAATAATCATTTCAAATTTAGAGAAAAAAAATTAATAAGTATACTCACGATGATTTAAACTCTTACAAACTATTTTTTTTTAGTTTCATTATTTGTGTATGTTGTGGTTGTTGTTTTCTCTTTACTAAAATTTATAACCCACGCAAATAAAATATTTCTTGTAATGTTGATTGTCTCTAAATATAGGTATCAATCATTGATACTGAATTGAATTTCTAATTTTTTTGTGTTTGTGATTCTTTAATTCATTTTGTGCATCATTGTTATCTATTATATTTTATACACAACCTCGCCAATATTTCATTTTTAAATTCAGATATTATTTAATTATTATTTACATATAATTAACCACATTAATGTTGATTTTTTTATTAGATATATTTTATTTTATTTTCAAAAAATATTTTTATTATTTTTTATTTATCAAATTAACAATTATTTAATTATTTAAATAAAAAATACAGAAATTAAATTTTATAGATGCACATATTGATTAGTTTTTTTTTTTTTTTAAATAGAGATATAAAAATTTAAAATCTCTAATTTGTTTGTGTCGTTTTAGATGTGGGTAAAATGAAAAGGAACAAAATAAAAGCTTGTCTACACCGATTCAAATGAATTTGATGTAGGAGGTCAATTATTCAATCCATTGACACTGACAATTTTCTCTCTCTTAATTAATTAATTATTCACTAACATTTATTTATTAAAAAATAAAAACTCTCATATAATAATTAATGACTCCGTCTCCGTACAACCATGCCATAATCAACTTAAGATTCTTCCAACAATTTTCATTCACCGCCAAACTGCTCCCTCCTCAGCACCAATAGTGTCTGCTCATAACAATTCACACATTATTGTTTATAAAACTCAAACCAAAATTCACTGTGAATGCAATTTTTGCCAAGAATACAATTTAACTAAGTCAAAGTTTCCTCCTACTTACTTGAACCCCTTTAACTATCACTTGGCTGCGGCTTTGTCACATAGCTCGTACACAAACAAATTAAATTACCGCTAATTTTCATCAAACACTTCCCAGAAAAAGTTAAAAGTTTAAAGATTTGATTGGAATCCAACTGAAAATAATTAAATGTAATATAACATATCATGCTAACATATATTTTAACATATTTTAATAAAATATAGAATATCTTTTTTACATTTTATGTTAATCAATTTACAAGAATTAATCTTGTATTTATCAACGCAAAATTAACTTTTTAGAAAAAATTAATAATTTTTTCAATTTTTTTCTATATATTAAAACATAGATTCAAATTCCGGGTATTTTTTTTTGAATTACCTTTTTTAGAAAAAAAAAATATTAAAATATTTCTTTTTGAAAAAATTTATCAAAATATTTTATTTTTAAAAAAAAATGCGTTGAAAAATAGCTATTTAAAATTTGAACTTATTTAAGGAAATAACCATTTTTGACTTATAACTAAAAAAAAGTACATTTTAATATTTAAATTTAAAAAAAAAGTATTTTAATATATATTTTTTTTAATAAAGAGTTATTTTAATAAAATACCCTCAAACTGGCACTACTGAATCTTCTTCTGCAAATTAATGTATACGAACTATATCCCTAGATTTTTTGGAAAACAAAAATAAAAAATAATTAAATGTACGTTGCGCTTACGGCAAGATAATAAAAGTGTAAAATTTAAATTCATATTTCAATGCGAATGCCCTTTCGCATTACATTTTTAGTATGTTTCTTTGAACCTCGCTTTTCTTTTTGTAAATTTTTTAAATCCCATGTAGCCTCGACCTTTATATAAAGATATTATTGTTTATAATAATCTAGACTATCTTCAATCTTTCGACAGCTTTTGTAGATATCTTCGATTTTAAATTCTCGCCTTTTCTGCTTATTGTATCGAATCTATATGTATATATACACGTGAAAATAGATCAAATCCATATATATATATATATATATATATATATATATATATATATATTAAGTTTGAGTTTAATTTGAATTAAAAAAAATTAAGTTTAAATTTGTCTTAATATTTAGCATCAGTCCAATTTTAACGTCTAACTTAGTCATTTTCAAAATTTGACAAGGCCTGAATATTTATTTAAAAACATACATCATAATTATTTTATAAAAACATATATCATTTATTGTTAGTCTTGCATAAATAAACGAATAAATTTAAATAATAACCTACTTGAATTTTATGTTAATATTTAATATTATACCACATCACATTTTAATATATTTTAAAATAACATATTTAAATATTTTAAATATTAATTAATATAAACAATATGATTAAATTTCAAAAAATAATAACAAATTAATTATGATTTAATATAAAAATAAAATTTAATATTTATTAATAATAATAACAAATATTTACATTTATTTAAATAAATCAATATAATTTAAAATATTTTTTCAATTGTCTTAAAGTGACTTTTTTAATTAAATGAATTTTCAAAAAACTTTGATTTGACTTATTAAAAAACTCTAATTTAACCTGCCATAAACTTAAATCGTAGATCCTTATTAATTGATATGATTAATTTCCACTCTTACTCTTAGTTTGTTTGAATTTCATGACATTTGTGATTCAATTAATTTTATTTATTGTTTTCTTTTTGTACACCTACACAATCAAATTACTCAACCGCCTCAATGAATGGGTGTGAATCCTCTTCAATTTGATATGATTAATTTCCACTCTTAGTTTATTAAGGACACCACGCTAGTAATGGGTGTAAATCCTCTTCATTTACTGGGTAGTTTTATTTAGAAGTCCCCTAAATGTAATAGTAGTATTTTTAATTATTTTGTTATATTTGTCTTTGACAAAAAAAATTATTAGATTTGTCTTTTTCTCTCAAGAATGTAAATCATTACATATTCAAATTTGTGCACCGACTAAAATCTGCAATTAATGTACTGCATTTTGGATCCTTATTTCTTAGTATTAATGTGGCCATTGAGCTAGACATCGAATTAAAAAAGATATACTCACTCAACCTAAATAAAAAAAAAATTATGCAAGTGAGTATATAAATTATTATAGTAGCTAAGTGGCTCATAATGAATGGTGTGGTTGCTGCTTTAACCAGAAACATTGGATACACCCAAGTGACAAAAACCAACCAACCAACCAACTAATTCCCAGTTTTCACCTCCCTCACAAAATAGTTTGGCAAGTGTTGTCATTATATATCTATAGGAAAGCTAAGCCATTACGACTAAAAAGTACATGCAAATGCAACACTTTATCATCGAGTTGTCATCATCATATATTATTTTACATTATCTTTCAGAATATTAATTGGGGCTTGTCAAATGCCTAGTGACAAAACAATTTATGTGTAATTGGTCTGGTTGATGACCAGAAAAAATTAGGCCATATAGTTTATTTTAAAAAGTAAGTATATTTTAATTGGTAAAGTAGGTCATGGATTAATTTCATTAATAAATTACATGTCCTCATGTTACTCGTGCTGCTCCACACAACCTAAAGATGATGTAGGCCATCCATGATTCTCTTAGAGTCTTTTACCCTTTAGCTAGTTCAGCGTATCTTCTTTCCCACATGGTTCTTTTTTTTACTACTATTATATCAAACCAATCTCACATTTTTCTTAAGTGATTTATGTGAACATTTCACATAAATTAAAAAATGTTAATAAAATTAAAAGAGAAATTAATAGTATTTTAATTTTATTAATGTTTGATATATTTGTCATTATCATTATTATGAGTGGAAAATAGTGAAGTGAGAGTGATACATGTATTAATTAGAAGATATAATAATAAAAAATATTTAATATTATATTGAAAATTAAAAAGTTGATCATTGTAAAATAATTTATTTTTACAACTAACTCACTCATTGCATAACCGAGGAAATAAAATTTAATTTTCATATATTTTTAATGTAAATTGAAAAAAACTGTACATAATTAATATATTTAAATAATTTAATTGTGTTGAGTTTTAAAATAATTAAAATTAAAATTCTTCGTGATTTAATAGTTGTGATTTAGTGATAATAAATAACTTTTGATACTCACAATAAATTAAATTCTACATTATATATGACACTACCTCATTTCCTTTTTCTGGTGAATGATTAGATTTAATGCATAATTAAAAGTTTATTATAGTGAACAATGATTAAGGGTATCCGCCATGAAGATTCTTCCCTTAATTAACATGTGTTAAATTGTGATCTTGAAAACTGTGGTGTCTATTTGGATTTATTTTTATAATAGTTAAAAGTGATTCTAAAAACATACAATTGATTTGGGTATATTTGAGAATTTTATAATAGAATTTATTTTCTATATATTAATTCTAATTTAAAATTAAAATATATAAATTTAATTTTCACACTTAAATTTATTATCAAATACACATTCATATAAATGTAATTAAATATAAACAATTTTACTTCAAATTATTCACTTAAAAATTAAATCAATTCAACTTTTAACTTCATATGTTTTAAATAATATATATTTATAAATGTAAAATAACTTTACTATATATATATATATATAAAATTATGAATATAAAAGTATAAAAGTTTATACATTCTCGATGTAAAGTTATTTTTAATTGTAATTTCAGACTCTCTATTTATACTGATTTACAAAATTGATCATCTTATTTTAAAAGTCGTAATTTTAGTCATTTATTTTATTTTTTTAATTAAAAAATAATAATGTAGGCTGTTTCAAATAATGTGACATAAGATACGCACTAGTAGAATTTTGCCTTTTTAAGTCGGTTAAAATGTACATTTTAAGTCAATTTTTTTGCCTTTTTAAGTCGGTTAAAATGTACATTTTAAGTCAGTTTCGTATCCGAGTTAACAGACGACTTAATAGAGCTTCATCATATTAAGTCGATTCAGTTTAACCGACTTAAACATCGTAAATTCAGTATAATACATCATCTTTTTAAGTCGGATATCTTGATCAACTGACTTAATAGATATAATTAAAATAATATTTTTTTTTATTTTTTTTTATATAAATTTTTCATTTTGTTTTCATGCTACTAATCCATGCAATATTTCGTATTAAATTTCAAATAAGAGTTTTGCACTTATAATCACAATTTTATATAATCATATATAAAATAAAATCACGATGTTTTTAAATTTATTCACTTTGATCCGAGTGAATTGATCTCGAGTCATCAAATATCTGAAAGAAAAAAAACACACAATCAATATCGATTGAATCATAATTTTTTTTTATCATATGAATATTAAAAAATACAATCAATAACAACTTATAATTTTTTATCATACAAATATAAAAAAATACAATCAATAACAACATGTAAAAAATTACGTACTTGCATCCATGAACAAATTAATATGCCATATCTGTTTTGTATAACTATGACAAAATCTTATAATAATTTCTTATTTATTCAAAATGTAACCGTTTCTCTTTAAAAATTAAAGACAATAAAATTTTTCTTAGAAGTTTTTTTAAAATAAGTTTATTCAAAATGTACGTATTCATCTCATTTGTTACAAATAACTACTAAGGTAAAATAAAAAATAGTTAGAAAAAAAAAAAGAATTTGACATATATTTTTTTTTCTTGAAATAATATGATATTATTTAAATGCACACGTACTTTAGTTAACTGTGAATAAGATGACTTAAATCGTTTATTAATATAACAAACAAATTTTAAATATTTACAAAATATATATTATGTCTATTCTCAATAGATATACTTACAAAATATCTATTATGTCTATTCTCAATTGATATACTTCCGCCTCATTTGTTAAGTTTGGTGTAAAATAGTTAACATCCATAAAATTATTAAAATAAAACGTAGTAAAATTTTAATTTAATTAATGATATATGAATAATTAACGATTTAAATTATTTTATATCAAAATATATTAATTATGTATTTTTTAATTAAAAATCAAATAAATATCATAAATATCAACTTTTAGAATATATAAATTATTTACATAAATTAATAATAATAATAATAATAATAAAAATAAAAGAAGTAATACTACGATTAAACTGTTATTTTATATCGACAATTTGTATCCTACCGAAACGAAAAGGTGAGATTTTCAACTTCTGCTGCCATCAAGAAAATTACCAACGATGGATCACAAAAGTTATAAGTTAACACCAAAAGAAAACATACTATATATTTACCTAAACTTGAATAAAAAAATTCATGGAGAATCCAAAATTACTTGCAAACTTTATTATGAACATGACAAAATTATCTGAATAAAAAAAAAACTTACTTTTAGTCTGCTACACTAATAAATTTCATAAATCTCATCATAATCCTCCCCCTCTGACAACTTTAAAATAAAATCTACAATTATATGAAAGCTTTTAGCCAAAAGGTAGAAACCACAAAGCATTACCAAAACTCCAACACATGTAATCCATAAATGCTTTTGTGGTTGAGTTGCAGTTTCATATCCATAGCTGAAGCACCATAATAGGAAGCATATAGCAATGAAAGATGTAATTATGTGCAATAATGTTGAACGAATTGGTAACTGCAAAGCCATTTTTCAATAACAGATTTGCGAATAGCAAAACAAAGTTATTTATTAGTTGTATTTAAACCTAATTGATCCGAAAGATAGTGAAACAGATAATAACTATATAGTAGGTTAATTTATTTTGATTTGAATTTTTAGTGAAAACTGTTTTTATCCAATTCATTCCTCTTAGTTCTCTAACAACCTTATCGTTAATTTAGTTTCTGTTTTAAATTTAAACTCAATTCATTCCAAATCATTCTAAAGAAGTTCGGATTAAATTAAGTCTAGTTCGGGTGGCTTTTCGTTGTCTGCTGTGAAATTTTTTATTTCTATTTTAAATTTCAGTTTTTACTTTTTAAAATTTAAATTTAAATTAGTAGTTGAGTTTTCGTTTTTATTTTATTTAAATTAAATCATTATATTAATCTTGTTTTGTTATAAATTAACTAAATATAAAAAAATATCAACACATAATATAATTAAAAACAAAAAAATAAAAAATTTAAATTAAATATTTTAAAATATTATAAAATTACGATTTATTTAATTAATTATTGTTGAAAATAGTAGTAGTGGAAAATGACCTTCTAAATAGTGATCCGTCGTCGAATGCAGCTACAATGATCTAAAGAGATAGTTGCTACAATGATCTAAAGAGATAGTTGATTATTAAAAATAGCTAAAGTGTGGTCGGTAGTTGGTGGTGATGGATGATAGAGAAAGTAATTGGTGGCGGCGACAATGGTGAGAAGTGGATGGTCAATGGTCACATGTGGGTAGCTTATGATAATGGAGGTGGTCAGAGATAGTGATCATGATCAAAAAGTAGAAAATCACGGCCTTCAAAGAACAAGAGACCCTTAAGTTTTCATTTTAAAATTTAATTTATAGTAATAAGGTAATAAATATAGTTAATGTACAAAAAAACAAAGACTTAAATGAGTTTTTAGTTCCTATAAAATTTAAAATTTTGATTTAAAATCTCCTAAGAAATCACAGTTTTTGTCGTACAAATTTATCTTATAAATAATTTTTTTTTTATAATTCCTATAATATTTGCATCAAAATAAAACATGTGTATTATTGAACCTTGCAGTTGTATGTGTATTATTAGACCTTGCAGTTGTACGTGAATTATAATAGAAAGTTAACGATTAATTAAATATATAAATTATTAGTTAATAATATTTTTTATATTGAGATTGTTTATAGTTATTTAAATCTATGAGTTGTTAGATAAAAGTAGTTTTTTTTTATATATAAGTTGTTATCTTAATTATTTATAGTTTTAGTATATTTTTTTAGAACCTTTGAAATTATGCCACTGGATGGCTAAGAATTATTTTTAGAATAATATATATGTGTAATGACCTTATTATGGAAAATCAATATAGAAAAAATATCTATTTTTTTTTACCAAAAAGAATATTAAAAAATACATATAATTAACATAAAAACTAATATATAAAAAAAAATTGTAATAATTCATAAATGTAATTAACTATAAGTCATATAAATCATTTATCAAGAATGTGAATTTTAAATACCGCATCTTCTATAAAAAAAAAATGGTATATATTATACAATAAACATAAAATAATAATAATAATTATAAAGTTGTAACTAATAATGTAAAGATATATAGAATAAATATATTTTATATTTACATGCGGGTGCATGGCGATGCTTAATTTTGTGGGTATTCATTAGAACCCATACTCATATCTATAATATTGGCTTTTACTCTACTCATTGCAGATAATTTTTTCAAGTATCTTGAAAGTCTAGGTGCAATTGTCATCTTAAATCATTAAATCATGACATATTTCTACTTCTCTAAATGAATGAACACTACTGCTATTTACACCATGTTTCTAAAAACTTCACATGTTCTTAGAAGTGTAATTTTTGGACGGTATAAATTGTCAGAAAATATAATTTCAAGTAACAAGGCAAAATCAAGAATACAAATGAACATTCACCTTAGTATAAACTTATTTACGCCCTAATATCGCAATTGGACGTGAGAAATTTTTCTTTCTCAAATATCCAAATAAATCCTTGTTTTAGGCTTTATCTTTCAAGAAAATTTAAATTATTAAATTTACTTTTGAATAGACAATTTTCAAAATCAACTTCGGTGCATACACATGATATATATGATACAAACATGAGAAAACAAGATGTTTTTACGATATACAATTAAAAGATATTTGTGATAAAAATAAAAATTGCATACAATTCTTGCCTAAATAAAAAATGAAAAAGGTTGTAGAGCTTTGTTTATAGGAAAAAGGATTTTTATTTCACATTGTACACGAAACTGCTTACCTTTTTCGGCCAGAAAACATTATGGCTAAATATTATATATAATATAAAGCACGTTTTAATTTTTTCAGAGTAAGATGAATGATTAGAAAACACTACAGTTATTACACACATTTAAGCAAGCAACACAACAAACCTTTACACCAAGAAAGAAAAAGGGAAGAAACGACACAATCAATTGTTAACTTGTACTACAAGAAACCACAACGACGATACCATACAATACAACCGCCCAAAATATACATCTCTATATCCCAATGGAGATGAACTTGTCTTGTTGAACAAGTTAGAACAAGGATGAATCAGAAACTGTGATAAAATTTACTAACACTGTACAAGTGTGAGCCACAAAAGAAAAAAGAATGTGACTATGGAAGAGAAGCTCTTGTACTTTTCCATGAATTTCTCCTATGTGTGAGTTGAGGTGTGAAGCTAAGGCCAAACATCTCCTTGAGAAATCTTCCTTGTTCTGAAAATCTGACTAACCTTGCAACAATTGCGGCACTCTGCATTACATGGTTCATATCAGCGTCGCTCCATAAACGGTTTGCTAGCTGCATCCTTCTGCGCTTTGAATCCAATGCAATGCCCCATTCCTTGAATACCCTTTTTCTTTCTTCCTCAGAAAACCTCTTCTGCATAAGCTTTACAAGCATTTCTCTCTCCCGCCGAAGACCTTTCACACTGCCGTCGCCAAAGAAACACATCAATATGAAATGTAACAGTGAAGAAGCAATCCACCATAGTGCAAGTAATAGAATTGGTCTACTCAATAAAAACACTAATTTTGACAATCAGATTTATAAAATTCAGTTTTTATAATGAATTGTTAAACAAAATAACTCAATTGAATTACTCCTTAAGTAACTTGATCCATCATCTTTTTAAAATAGGGAGACTTATCTGTCAATAGGAAAGTGTCTTAAAGTGTTCGAGAGTGTAATGCTAGCTCCTTTGTTCATATACTAACCAAAACTCAGTGTCTAACCCTCAAGACTACACATGATGTATGTTTGCATTATGAGGAAAAATAGGCATATATGATCTATTTCTCAAAATAATTTTTCAAATTCAACATCAGAAGGAACCCTAAAGGAAACATTCATTTGAAAATATACCATATTATCAAATAAATTTAGGAGTGAAGAAGGAGTGAACCTTGAAGCTAATGTGATTGTCTGGCTGTCTTTCTCAGATTGGTCTCCATAAAAAAATGTTTCTTTTAAGAAACTTAGTCTTCTAAGCTCTACCTCCATGTAAATGGAGTCTGTTTGGTCACCCTTGAACAAAAGAAAGAAGTAGGTCCTGTGGGTTAATGGTACATAGCAAGATTGCCACAGTTCAATTATCTCTTTTTGTTGTCTCTTGAACTGCAGAGACCAGTCCAAAGGAGTTCCTGGTGCCTCCAGCATTGGATCCAACCCAACATCTTTCACATTCCTCTCAAAATTCAATAGTTTTTGTCCTGTCTCCTGATCCTACAATTCAGAAGAAAAAAGTGGTCAACAACATCATCAAGTACTAAGACTAAACAACAACTTTCCAAATTAAGTTTTAAATCAGCAAAGGAACATTGAATGGAGAATCAGTATCTCTTTACTTGAACCTCAAGAATCAATAAGGCAACTGAAATTATTCATTCTCACCTGCTTTTCATATTCAAGTTTGACCATTTCTTTCATCCCAGCAACAAAAGCATGGATGCTAGTAACATCATCATCAGCAGATGTTCTCATGCTGTTGCCTCTAAGCTCATCCACTGACGGAGTTCCAATAGAAGACTGAGAATCATTCCTTGAAAACCTTGCGGAATCATCGTAGTTCAATGGAGGGAACTTCCTCCACAAACCATCTGGTCTTCCAGGGAATCCTGTTTCAAACCCATTGGCTGGAGTCCTCTCCATTTCTCCTGACTCAGGAGAACCAGTCATGTGATACTCCGAACAACTCCGGCTTCTAGTTAATTTGAGATTCTTATAATTAGACATGTTTCCTAACATGACATGTAGAGATTGTTCATTCCGAAGACTGTATGTTGAGTTTCCTTGGTTCTGACTGTCTTCATTCAAATTTGTAGATATTTCCTGGCTCGATCCATTTCCCCCTCCAGATACTGTCAAAGCCAACTCCCCGTTGTCACTTAGCGATGGATCGAGATATTCTGAGTTGTCTCTACTTGACTCCTCCAACTCAACGCATCGAACTTCTTTGCAGTATTCATCAAGGTCTTGTGTACAAGCAAAAGGGTAATAAATGTATAATGACAGAACCTGATTGAATTCTACTCTAGAATACCAACAATTTATCAAACCTTTAATTATACAGGTTGGAAGATGAAATGACTTACCATCTTGATTACTTCCACTGTCTCCACCATTATAGTGAGGATTGTTGAACTCTCTAATGCGTATATTGGGAGCACAGATGCTTGATGACTCTGATACTGAACAGTCATCTTCCCAAATATCTTCTCCTTCCTGCCAACCAAGGTGATATCAATGCAAGGTGGAACAAAAACGAGTAAATACAAATTTAGAAGCCATGAACTCAAACATGTAATAGAATCTTCACTAGCAATTACAAAATGCAAATTACTTTTTTAGATTTCTGCTCCTTTCCCACCATGCGCAGCAAATCCTCAATCCTTGATTCAGCAAGATCATGTTGCTTAGTTAGCTCCCTGATCTGCTTATCCATCTGAATAATTGAAACCCGTGTTATCAACATCTAAGGATTATTTAAAATGAGCCTGAACAAAATATTGTTAAGCTTCATACAACTATATCTTAGTGAACTAATTTCACCCAAATATTATGGCTATTAAAATATATAAAATGGATACACACTAGCATTTCAAGGAAACTGTATCTTCTGATCACAGACAAAGCTTAAGCAACAACAATAAGATCAGATGTGAGTCTGTGATTCTAACTTTTCTAGCTATAGGATACATGAACTAAAAAGGGCTCAAGTATTGTTCACTACACAATATATTGTTTTAAATTGTATCTTTGAAGTCTCATATCTAAACATATTGAATTATCGATGATCAATACTAACATAATAGCATTAAGAATTCAAACAGCAAATTATAACCTTTTCTAACTGGAGATCTTTCTTTCTCAACAATGCTGCATAATCACAATTGGAGGTAGCAGCAGGAACTTTTAACTCGCTCTCCAACCTGGCCACCTCTTTCTGCAAATGCTTGACCAAGGCCTTATCAGACATCACTACATTCACCTGTGCTTTAGTGGTCACTTCTTTTGCACAACAAGCAAAAAGAAGTGTATTTCTAGTTTGCTCAACATGACTTCGCGCAGGGCTCAAAGTGCAAACGATTGCTGTTCTAGCATTGCCACCTAAACAAGGCTGCAGTATGCGTGTCAACTTTGAATCTCTGTAATTGATGTGTCCATGTCTTCCCTTACTGCATTCAGTCACATATCACAATTATGTCAATGGAACTTCAAACTTTTTGTTCTTGAATTTGTGCAGAAAAAGAATCAACATAAATTAAACTTCCAAGTTTTACACATTAACAGATATAAGAGTAGCTCCTGGGTCGAAGTTTTGAAAATATTAGAAGTGTTTTAATGTAATGGTATCTCCAACTAGCTATGAGGTACATATTAATCTGTCTTTGTTGCTGTCACTATTTCTTAAATATGGATGAAATTAATATTACATTAACAAAATTTCAGCTCTCTAAAAGAAATTTAACCTATGTGAATCTGTGATTATAATAGCCCTCAGTTCTATAATTTGAAAAGAAAAAGCCAGCCAGTTCATAAAGAAAAACTAGATATATTATAAAGAAACATGTAAAGCACAGGAGTTATAATTTTGTTGTAAGTAACTACATTAGATCTAAAGTAAGGTAAGTGAACAGAGATACACTAAATTAAGCCAAGGGTGAAGTGAACAACCTAAGTTTACGAATGACGGTACTAAGAGTAAGCAAACTCCGGTTTATATGACAACCTTCTTTCAATCTCACCCCAGCTGATGATACCTGAGATGCGCGCTCACTTCCTGCCAAATCAACAAAATTCTGCAGAGAAACAAAGACAAATTATATACAATTATAGAATCTTTGATAAACATTCTATGGACGAATTTAAAAATGGAAACTTACCACACTAGCAGATAGGGTGGTTGAGTTGCCTTTTCCCAGAAATTCCCTTGCAGAACTTTCAATTGTCTGAAAGTTACAACTTCATTACTGGAAGTCTATTAGTAAAATAATATAAAGTACAATATTTTAAGCAGTCACATACCAATCTGATAATTTGGTGAGATCTAGAACTCTTTTCATTCAGGTATGTCTCTCCAACCTGTCTCTGAGCTGCAAGAATAAAGTAGGCAATATAATGCATCATGCATGCGCTCACATTGTGGCATTGATACAAATTTAATGATGTTTTCATTACATAGAAAAATGTGCAAGAAAGCTACGCAAGTTCCTTTACCTTCACAAAAGGATAGAAGTTCTTTCAAATGCCCCCAGTCCTGTAGAATCTCCTCTGTAAGTTTCTCCAAAACGGGTCCTCTCTAATAAAAAGACAAAAATTTATGAAATAATTATTAATTATGCAGTCTCTTGTATTAAACTTATATATATATATATATATAAGACATTCACCTCAGGATCATCACGCAGCCTAAGTGGAGTGCTGTCTGTGCTAAGGAGGTCTCTAACAACTTCATTGTAAATTTCAATTGCTGAGAACTTCAATGCAAATGCTCTTTCTTCATGCTAAACAAGTCAAAGTAAAACTTGTGTCAATAGCACTTTGTTACCTTACAAACAAGAGTCACTAGAGTTTGACAGGAATATTACTAATTATCAATTATAATAATAGTTTAATTACCCTCTTTATATAGTCAAAAATATCTGCAACAGCAAATTCGGTTATTCCAACCATAGTGTATGTCTTTCCACTGCTTGTTTGCCCATATGCAAAAATACTCGCTGAAAGAATGTAAAGACAACAATGTTAATCAAAAAGGTGGAAGGTGGGTCACGAGAAACAAAAGCCAGCATAATAATAAATTAATTATTTGTACTCACAATTAATTCCACCAACAACTGAAAGAGCAATTTCTTTGGCTCCTTCCTCATATACCTGCCTTGTAGCACAGTCACCCCGAAATACTCTGTCTACCACCAATCACAACATAAATTACCACCAATCCAATGTCTCATTATATAAAAAATAAATAAATAAAAACATGGAAACATTATTATCATTTAATGTAAGAGTAAGGTCCATAGAATTATTACCCCCTCCGTCCTAACATATAAGCAAAAATTAGTCAAAGAAAATGGATATAGTATTGAAGTTTGAGAAAGAAAGAAAAATATGTCTGACACCTTACCAAGCTATGTAAAATGGTAAATTGTTCCAATGAACAGGCAAATATAAATTCACCAAATGTTCATATCAACATTAAGTAATTTTAAAAGGTAAATCGAGAAAAGAGTTCATCTGCAGAACGGTGACTCAAATATAGTGTGACATTCTTTATTGTGTTCTTCCCTCTCAACAAGGTTTTCTCTATATGCAAGAATCAGAGATCCAACCACTGACCACTTGTTTAAGGTATCCAAGTCTTTAGCACTCAGATCAACCCATTGTTGGTAAATGCAATGGAATCAGAAACTACTAAAAATGAAGATTTAAAATAGAAATTAATTGCTTACCAAATGTGTAGGCACTTGGAAATGTAGAACCTTCACGCAGAGTATTCCGGTACAAGATGGTAGTATCATTAATACATTCCCAATCTGCTGATTCATTAGCAGAAATTTCCTTATCACTCAAAGGCCTCAACCTTAGTAACACAAGAATCTTCTCTTCAGCCCCACTCACTCCTCCTTGCATCTTCTCCCATTTTGACAACTCTTCTCCAGCAATAGCTCCCATTTCTCACTCCCAAACCCCAATGCTCTTTCCACAGGTTAATCACAATTCAAAACAACCCCCATCTTTCCTAAAAGAGAAAAAGTACCACGGCTAATTATTATTATTATTAAAGTTATTCTTCATTTTCCCTAAACTGCAAGCCATTTTATTTATTTAAAAGAAAAATCAACTACAAGTTCCGTAAAAAATAACTTCTATATGAAAAAAGAAGATAATAATAATAATGATGGAATGACCAAACGAAGGAAGATAAAAAAGCCATTAATTGCGGTTGTTAAAAATAAAATAGGCAATATCAACAACAACTAGCTAACTATAGATTATATCCAACCAAGAGAAAGAGAGACAAAGACAAAACAGAATGCTAACTAATTACGTTTTTATCATCATCAACAAAAAAATTATAAGTGTGGTTGGTTGGCAATATATTATATATCACGACCTAATAGAAGACTTCTGTTTTAAGAGAGAGAATAGAGATTATCAAAATCAAATCATATTTTTAGAGGCTATTCTTTGATACCAAGCTTCATCTAAAGTGTAGTCTATAAAGTCTAGAAATAAGTGAATAATACTAATCAAAAAACAGAAAAAGAGAATAGTGCTGGGACCATAACTAATTTAAGAAATTCAAAACTTTCCATTGCAATGCTTGAGAACAAAGTAACATATTTTTACATTTACATTAAATAATTATTATTATAAAATTTACCATACCATTGGTCCCAAACAAACAGGACCTAACTTCTTCTTTTTCAATTTTCACCCTCCTACAAAAGCAACTCACACATAAACCAAGGAATTTTCAAAATCCTCTGTTTTTCAGTAATGATAAATCCATCGTACTCTTATGAGAAAACTCTACAGTGGTGATCGTAATTCAATAACTCAAACCATAACTGCTCCAGTTAAAGTTCAAAACTCGAGTGGATTTCCGAACTAAGCAAGTGAAATCTAATCTAATCTAATCCGAATCAAGCAAAACGTAGCATTAAACTTTGGAATTTATGAACCGAAAAATAGAAGGAAAAAATATACAACATCACCGACAAACCGATATCATAAAGAAGAATAATAAAAGAAAGAGACAGTGCTTTGTAATAGATAAAGCATCATAAATAAATAAAACAGTGAGAATATGAAACAAGTTCAGTTCACAAGCCACGATCTAAAATAGAAGAAACCTACCAAAATCACAACGACACGACGCATTGTGAGTTAAGAAGAGAGTCGTAGGTTGCTTTGCTTCTCTCTCTCTCTCAATGTGTCAAATTCTTGGATGTTGAGGTTTTTGTCTCTTTTCTTTTTTTAATTTGACTTTTTTTTATTACCTCGTTCAGGTGGGAAAAATAAATAAGTAAATGACAATTGTGTCCTTGCTTTTTGTTTATGTGTTTCGATTTGCGAAGAAAAGCTGTACCGATCACGTGATGGTATGAACAGATGTAAGCGAGTGTGATACAAACGGTGTTTAGGTGCGTGGGGGAGTGGGGATGCAACTACTTCTACCCACTAATGTTAATGATTTTTAATTACTGGTTTATTTGAAACCGTCCATACAGATCGAACTACTCTTCTTACTCTACATGAGCACCGAAGCACGTTTGGGGTTTTGTGTGTGTAACGGTCACTGGAGTTAAGAATGCTCTACAACTTCCAACTATTTTTCTATTTTATTTTATTTTCATCGCTGAGTTTAAAGCAATTTGTAGTTTTTTATGAAAAGGAAATTACTTTTAATATCACCAATTTAATATCATATTCAAAAGTCACATTACTTATTTTATTATAAACTACTAAACCTGATATCCGTGCTATGCACAAAAAATAAAAAAATATTGTTAACAAATATTCCTATTCGAAGGTTGATTATGTCTTTGAATAGAGAAATATACTTAAAAATTGATAACAAATTTTATATAAAGTTATTTTAATTTTTTTTATAATCAAAATAGTTTATTAAATTGATCATCCTTTTAAAAGAAAATGTTGCTTTAAATTGATACTTATATTTAAATATTAGAATTTAACTGTCATTTAAATATCAATCAGAACAGTTAAAAATAGTATACTAAGTTAACAATACTTTTGAAAGTAAAATATGTTGAAAATTGACATCAACTTTTATATATAAAGATTACTAATTTTTATTTTTT